>CM076574.1:1128567081-1128862504 GCA_034641835.2 Pinus albicaulis
AGCTGCTTCAGTCCATCTCCAGTTGTGAAATCAAACTGTCTTTTACATAACCAGACTCATTATGTGCATGTATGGCTGCCAGCAATTACATCTGTGTCCTGGTGGAAGCACTTTCAAGCAGCATCCTTGTCACAGTTACTTGATTGGTTGATCTGGCATTACAGTGTTACTTGATCTATTGGTTTTGCAGCAAATTAGGGGAGATTTGTAAATAAATAAGCTGCCAAAGGCAACATTTCAGTTTCCGGTATTTGCTTATGTACAAGTTGCAGTATGTATATGTTTTTGGATTGGTATGAGTAGTTTGGTTTGCAGTTGTTTGACTCCATGCCCAAAGGATAAGGCACTGGTCTGCTCTCCCAAAGTTCTACTGTTCTTGGCACCTCCAAGGAGCTACCATCCCCATTGGAGCCAATGTTAGTTCCAGTCTTCGCAGCCTGTTACCAGAGATCAACATGAGCTCTTACTATGTCTAGTTTTGTTAGATGTTTTGCAAATGATTTTCAGCACAAAACATGTCACAAGTGTGTCCATCAGAAGAAGCTCGGAAAAATATTTCCAACGGTATATCACACTCCCATAACCGGTTTCTGGATTAGAAGATATGATCAAAATGAATGAGTGATTCTTGGTTATGCATGTTTTGAGGTCAGTTGCTTCACACAATGACAAGTTTAGTACAAAATCAGTTTGTGAAACAATGGTGAGTAATTTTTCAAAAGTGAAAGAGGTTTTTGTTCATAACATTCCAAATAACAAGAACCTCCTTCAGTTTATGCACAGGTGCAACTATGTGGGAGATATACAATGATATTTGGAGCCTACATTAAAATAAAGCAAAATTTTCATATTTTTTACTGTTTTAGTCATTTTAGTGCAGAGCCATTTTATAGCAGATGTAAAGTAATTTTGCAAACGCCAAAGCGGTTTTTTTTAACCACGAGCCATGTAACAAAAACCTCTTTCAGTTTATTCAAAGGTGTCACGAATTGGGATATGTGACTAGATATTTACAGCTCATTTTCACAGATTTAAATTTTTAATGATTTCCTGTTTTAGAGATGATTGTGTGGAACATATTGCGCGCAATTGGAAACGAATTTTCGAAATTTGAAAGAGGTTTTTCTCCAAAATGAACTTATCTACAAAAACCTCTTTCATTTTTTCAACAGGTGCTATGGTTTGGGAGATACGAGTTCATCTTCAACACCTATTTTCAGAAATTCGGCCCAAGTTTAATGTAACTGATTCTATTTTTAAGAAAATGGTTGAGCTCAATTCCCTTAGTACAAGGATGAGAAAATGTATATATTTTATGAGTTTCATAGTGTAGGGGTTGGATTTTTGCAGTAGAGTGAGGCTGATATTGTTGTAACAGTTTGACAGAGAATTAATGAAATGATGCAGCTCTGATTCATGAGATTCATGTGGTGTGAGTTTTGCATATGTCTTTCTTTCTGTTTCATATGTATCTCGTTATGTTTTACTGTTCATTCATAATCATTGCTAGTTGAATACTTTTAAGTGTGAAAGGTAGAATTTAGTTTACTGCTCTGCCTTGGGAAAGTGTTCACGTTCTATGTTTTCTTCTGTCTGAAAAGGATTCATTCATAAATGCCCTTTTCAGCTTCCTTAACAATCTTTCCACTCCATATAATTTCAATTTGAATGCTTAAGCTCTTGCCTATCTTGCCTCATGAGATAATCTGCGTCTTTCATTTAATTTCCCTGTTCATGCTGTCCTTTGTCCCCATACTGCCCAGAAAACCCAGTCATTTATCAAATCATACCTTTTCCTATCTCTTTACTAGCCTAAAATCAGTTTCTCATTTTGAGTCATCTCGGACCCTATTGCTCATTTTATCGAGATTTACTGGAGAGAGCCCTCTCCTGTCCTCGTAGGGCTAGCTACGAGGCTGAGCTTGGTTTGATGTTGCCTCGAGTTTTTCCTTCCTCAGCCTGAGGCAGATTCGAGCGCTAACAGAACTCACTGAAGAGCTTTCGCAAGAAAACAGCTTCATAACAGGCCATACTCGTTGCAATGTATTCTTCCTCAGCAGTACTCAAATCCACTGACTTCTGCTTTCTCCTCATCCAATATATCGAAGCAGAACCCAAGGTGAAGCAATATATAGATGAGCTCTTGCGATCCACCATACTGCTAACCCAATCGACATCAGTATATCCATGGAGTCTCAAACTCCTGGTAGTGTATCTTAGCCCATGGTTTATTATGCCTCGAATATATCTCAATATATTCTTGGCACCAATCCCTTTAATGTGATGAGGATCAACCATATGTTGACTCAAAGTGTTCACTGCAAAACATACGTCTGGATGGGAGTTCACTAAGAACATTAGAGCCCCCATGAGTTATCGATATTCAATAGGATTTGCTAGCACAGGCCCAACAATGTTTCCACTCAACTTCTTGTAGTTGATTTCCATCTGTGTCGACATAGACTGAGTTCCATCGGTGTCGACATAGACTTACAGTCCACCATTCCAAATATTTCCAGCAGCTTCACGACATATTTTCCTTGAGAAAGGAAAATCTCACCTGGCCTCTGCTAGACCTCCAAGCCTATGAAGTAGTGCATCAGTCCTAGGTATTTCATCCAAACTTGGATGCTAGCTCCCACTTAGACTGATGAATGAGAGGGTCAGCACCTCTCAGGAAGAGATTGTCCACATAGAGAACCAAAATGAGAGGCCTTTCTCTATCAACCTTAAAATAAAGGTTCAAATAAACATTACTTCGAGTGAAGCCCAACTTCATCAAGAATATATCTATCCTCTCGTACCAAGCCCTGCGGGATTTCTTCAACCCATAGAGGGATTTATTCAACCTGCATACATGGGTGTCTCTATCTCACACTTCAAACCCCAGAGGTTGCACCACATACACCTCTTCCTTTATAGATCCGTGAAGAAAATATATCTTCACATCCATCTAATGTAGACTCCATCCTTGCGTAGTAGCAAGGGAAATAGTAGATCGAATGGTGGTATAGCGGGCCACATGTGCAAACATATAATCATAATCTATGCCTTCCTTTGTAGAGAAGCTTCGAGCAGAAAATCTTGCCTTGTAATTTTCAACACTTCCATCAGATCCATCCTTGATCTTATAGAGCCATTTCGAGATGACAAATGATTTTTTTTCTAGTCTCAGGACTACTTCCCAGACATAATTTTTCATAATGGAATCATATTACTTATGCATAGCATCCTTCCAGACTTGATGCTTTACGACTTCTTCGAAGGTTCCAGGCTCGGATTGTACTATCGTTCTCATGGCTGCTAGATACCCTTGGTATCTCTTCGATTTATTGCTTTCACAAAATGTCTTCCTTGGGGAAATATGTCTCTCAGCATCTCTGAGAGTGTCCCTAAGACATGAGGGCCTTCTCTTATTTGAAGGAGGTGGATCAATGGGATCCATAGGTCCTTCAACATAGGACCTCACGTCATCCTTTGGCTCTTCCAGCTTCCCTACTTCTTCATCTTCTTTGTATTCGTTGGAGCTAGGAAGATATCTCACTTTCTTGAGGGCATCATCTTCATCAAAGGTGACATTGTGGGATATCTCCACTTCTCTTTGACTAGGAACATAGATTCTATATGCCTTCGAAGTTTTAATGTAGCCCACAAACATTCCCTTCTTTCTAGAAGCATCCAACTTGCTTCTCTTTTCTTTCAACACATGAAAGTAAACATGATAATTAGAAATTCTAAAAAGAGAAACATCAGGTTTCTTACCAGAGAAGACTTCTTCAGGAGTTTTGGAGTCCAGATTAGAATGTGAGCATATATTTTGAACATACATAGTAGTGTTTGTAGCATCTCCCCATAGAAACTTCAGAAGACCTTGGTCACATAGCATGGTGTGGGAAGCTTCCACAATGGTCCTGTTCTTTCTTTCAGCAACACCATTTTGCTCAGGAGTGTACACAGTTATGGTCTCCCTCTTAATTCCAGCTTCTATAAAAAATTCATGATAATTTCCAGATTAGTATCCTTCTCAACCAAATTAGAAAGGGCTTATTTATAACCAGTGAGGTGCCTTGAAGCACCACTATCAATTAACCAAACATCCAGGGTGTCGGGTGGAGATGCAACAGAGAGGGAAGATACAAGAATAAAATAATTTCTCTTATTATCAACAACATTAGACTCATCGTACCTGAATTTTCTTGACATCTTGAAAGATTTCCCATTTCCATTACGATTGCAAGGAGCCATCCTTTTTCCTTGGAACCTGTTGTTCCTACCATTCCTTCTCGAGTTGTTGTCGTCATCATCCCCGGGATATTCCCTTCTATTAGGGTACCCTCTTGGATGGTGACAGTCTCGTTACAAGTGTAACATCTTCCCTTCCTTCCTTTGGGATCTGCTCTACCATGGTTTTGATTTCTCTGGCCACCATGGTGAAGGCTGTAGGGTCACTTACATTACCATTAGAGGCATACTCCATCATTCTTGTTCCGTCTTGAGTGCATATCATCAATATTTCATCAAAATTGGGAATCACATTATTTTTTAGAATAGTGGTATTGAATACATGCCAATCACGAGGGAGACCTCCAAGTGAAATAAGAACCATCTCTCGATCATATATTTCTTCCCCAATAGCTAGGATATTATCCCTGATTTCAGTGAGCCTCATAAAATATGATTGAATAGATTCATCCTTACCCTTCTTGATATTCTTCAATTGATTCTTGAAGAAGAGGATTTGATTATCATTACTAGCCTTGAACATGCTCACCAGCTTTTCATACATCTCCTTACATGTCTACAGCTCAGAAGTGTAAGAAACCAAGTGCTTATGAATAGAATCCTGGATAATACTCTTTGCTTTGATTTCCACTTTTCTATACTTCGTCTTCGTGGAAATAACTGAATTTGTTGGAAGCTCTTGAATATTCCCCTGTACATAGTCCATGACATCTTGATCTTCTAGTGATAAATCCAAGGACATATTCCGTGCAAGATAATCAGACTTATTAGTCAATTTATCATCAACCTTGAAACCGTTGTAGGTTGAGGAGGCCATTTTTCCTTGATAGGATTTATTCCCTTAGAGATAGCTTCTAACTTTATCTTCACCTCAGCTCTAATACCATGTTAAATTTAGATAACAATGGTGTTCTATGCTTGATGCACTTTTAATTCAATATTTCATAGGCTCAATACAAAATAACAATCACATAAAATTGAAAGTAAAATATTGATAGAACACAATAATATATCAATAGAAGACAAGCCAAATATAGATCATATTTACAATTCCTTATGTCCACCAAACATATGAGTTATTGTTCCATTATGATGGTCAACAAGATGCTTCAACCAACAAAGTCTTTATCGATCAACGAGCACTTTCATGTGTCACACCACAACCCTAAAAGACAGCTCATCACAAGTCAACGCAAGTTAAATCAGGGACATTGCAGAAAAGTCAACGTAGGCAGCTTTAGAAAATTCAACACAGGAAACTACGACTTTAGTCAAAAAACCCGAAATTCCTCGATTTTAGTGCCCAGCTGTACGCCCTCCTAAAAATGAAATTTTTGTAGAAGATTGAGGTCAAACGACCAAGGGTTGACCATAGTCAATGCTGGTCAATGCTGCAGTAGAAAAGACCTAAACAGATCAGCGAAAAAAATAAAAATCCCTAAACAGATCAGCACAGAAAACAACAACTTCGCTCCACACGTGTGAGGGGAAA
The DNA here is from genome assembly GCA_034641835.2 of Pinus albicaulis. NCBI lineage: Eukaryota > Viridiplantae > Streptophyta > Pinopsida > Pinales > Pinaceae > Pinus > Pinus albicaulis. Next base: position 1,128,572,816 of record CM076574.1, read on the forward strand.
AAAGCCTCGAAAAGCTATCGAACCAATCAGATCATAATGAGTGAATGTGTTATGAGATGATGAGAAAATTACCTCCAAGTCTCTCCAATTTATATTCATCAATGAGGGTGTGTGACACATCTCTTAAGCATGTGGGATAAATCTGGCCGACCTTGCACATGTGGAAAATAAATTCAAAATCAATGTTCTGCTCATCAGATCAATATGATCTTTAGATAAATCTTGCACCTCTCTGAAAGAGGAATCCCACAAAATCCTGACCATCATCATATGAGCAATGCAACATGGAGTTAGGACCTAGTTGCCCAAAATTAACAAATCATGATTAAAATTTCTTTTGGTCTCATCAAAAGTTTCTTGTATTACCTTTTTGGCATTATGAATAATTTCTTGTAGCAACTTTGTCAAACCTTCCTTCAAACCTTCCATGCCTTCTTTTAGATCATTCTTCATGTCATCCATGTTTCCTTTACATTTTTATTATATACCTTCGATATTAAATTCCATTCCATTATTCAAACCATCCATCTTAGCCTTCAAGCCTTTCTCCAAACCATCAATCAAAGCTTCCATTTCATTTTTGGACACTTTTTGCGATAACGAATTTTTTTTTGCTTGGTCCCATAATTTTGATATATTGTGTTGCAATTCTTCCTATTCATGCGTCATATTATATTTTTCTGACGTCTTAATGGGTGTGGAATTATTTTTGGGAGTAATTATAGAACTCAATACTGATATCTATGCTTCAATATGCCATTGGAATCACTTCAAGCTATTTTTTCAAAAAAAAGTTATGCAATTTTTTTTGTTGTTTTTAAAATAAACACATTTTTCTTGATTTTGAGGAGCTCACTATTGAAACTGATTTATCTCTGTAATTTGAGATCTCTAAGATCTGAAATTTGGTCCTATAGTAGCCCTCCGAGTCTTCCTTCCAATGCCATAGGTTAGAGCTAATTTGGAATTTTAAAGGCAAATTTAACCCCAATCTCCCACAATGACCTAATTATAGACTAGTTTAGTAGATCTAACTTGTACGACGTGCCACGTGTCACTGTTTTGTCATTCAGCTCTAAAATCAATACAAAAGAAAGTAAAGTCCATGCAATTTCATCCACTTTTTACAGAATTTGAATCTGTTTCCTGAAATTAAAATTATGACAATTTTCCCTCGGTCGCCTATTTGAGATGAAATTATGGAGCCTACAAAAACCCTAAATTACACAGATCATATCTCCGAAAATGTTGCAAACCAATGTATGAAATTTTTATATGACGTTCCTCAGGATTTCAGATCAAATGATTTTTTTTTAGTTTCCATAAATTCATATAAAAAAATTATAGCGAACATCCCATGATGACCTGTTTGAAGCAATGAAACCCTAGAATCCAAATCTCTGCTACCAAATGTTGTGAAACCAACTCACAAAATAGAAGAAAAGATAGATCAATGACATAGAAATCAACCTCTTCGAGGGGGGAGAATCATTTAAATTACATAAATGAACAACTGTTGGATTATTTAAATGAAAAAACCTCCTTTATATATATTAGAGTCCAAGGGGTCACAATATAATCCTAACCGATATAACAATAACAAGTAAGGGTAAAATAATAACAATAGTTGGCTTCTATGGGGCACAATAATAACAATATGGGGACTACATGGGCACAACGATAACAATACTTGAATACACTAACAATAACAATAATGGGATACACTAGTATTATAGGGATCTAACAGGTACTTTGAGAAATCAATTGCTAATGGACAACCATTGCAGATTCGATTTCCTGGACCGTCGACGATGAGTCTCGATGATCTCCATGGCTGGTCATCAACCCAATTATTTAATTTTTTTTAATTGGATACACTCCCAGAAAAAGTGTTGTACAAATTTTTGGTTACTGTTATGAAACCAGCTCCAAAAATAGAAGAAAAGAGATATCAACGCCTTAGAAATAAGCCACTTCGAGGGGGAAACCTCCTTTACATTACATAAATGAAAAATTATTTGATGATTCAAATGAAAAAAACCTCCTTTCTATATATAGGAGTCCATGGGGTCATAATATAATCCTATCCGACCTAACAATAATAATGTAAGGGCACAAAAATAACAATAAGGGGGCTACACTAACAATAATAAGGGGATACACTAGTATTATAAGGACCTAACATGGACCTCTCCTTCAAACAAGTGTTTCCCTCAACATTTGATTATTTCTGGATGCTTTTGTATAAAATTCTGATCCTACCATGTGGAATCTTCAACGGTTAAGTTCTTCCACTTACTGAGATACTCTGAGATTGATCAATTTGGTAGTTGTTGAGTTTTTTTTCCTGTGACTTCTTCAGAACTTCTTTTGCTGTGATGTTGATCTTTGTGTTGTTTCATTTGATGTTGCACCCAAGTTAAGCTATCCCTTTAGAGTTGGAGAACTTGTTGTTGATGCTCAATACGATATTCCACTACTTTATCATCCATATTAGCTTTCATTTGATCATTCAAATAATCTAACTTAGCCTCAATTTTTTCTTTTAAACCATCTATTAATATTTTATTTCTCTTTGTAAAATCGAAATTTGTTGAACTTGGTACCATAATTTTGATATCTCATACTGCAATTCTTCCTCTTTATAAGTCATAGTAAAGCTTTATAAGGGCTTAATTGGTGTGTAATTATTTTTGGGAGGCATTATAGAACCCAATACTGATAAACATTCTTCAATATGCCATTGGAATCACTTCAAACTGCTTTTACAAACAAGACTTATGCAATTTGGAAAAAAAAAAAAGACACACCTTTTTCTTACTCGTGAGGAGCTCGAGATTGAAACTGAATTATCTCTGTGATTTCAGATCTTCAATATCTGAAATATGGTCTTGTAGTAGCCCTCTGAATATTATTTCCAATGCCACAGGTCTGACCTGCTTTGGATGCTTCAAGGCAAATTTATGTTCAATCTCCCACGATAACCAATTATGGACTAGTTCAGTAGAGCGAATTTGTACGACATGCCATGTGTCATTGTTTCTTCTAGATCTAAAGTTGATACAAAGTAAACTAAAGTCCGTGTACTTTAAGCCACTTTTTACATAATCCTAATCTGATGCTCAGAGAGAGAGTTATGATAATTTTCCCACGGTCACCTCTTTGAGATGAAATTCAGGAGCCTAAAAAACCCTAACTTCCGTAGATCATATCTCTGAAAATATTGTGAACCAAGATCTGAAATTTTTACACGACATTCCTCAGGATTTTGGTTTCGCGTGATAAAAATTTCCGCTTCTGAACCTTCGTAGAAAAAACATTATAGCAAAAATTCCATGATGACCTATTTGGAGTAGCGACAGCCTAGAATCCAAAGCTATGATACCAAATGTTATGAAACCAGCTCCAAAAATAGAAGAAAAGAGAGATAAACACCTTAGAAATAAGCCACTTCAAGGGGGAAACCTCCTTTACATTACATAAATGAATAATTCTTGGATGATTCAAATGATAAAACCTCCTTTCTATATATATGAGTCCATGGGGTCACAATATAATCCTAGTTGACTTAACAATAATAATATAAGGGCACAATAATAACAATATGGGGGCTACAAGGGTACAAAAATAGCAATAAAGGGGCCACACTAACAAAAATAAGGGGATAGACTAGTATTATATGGACCTAACAGTTACCGAATATGAGAAACATTGATATCATATTATTTCTCTTACAACAAAATACGATCACCTTCTCGACGAAAAGAAGAATCTTTAGGGTCAACTTGACTAGATTACTAAAAAATTATAAGTACTATGGCCCTCAGCCAGAGAGATCATGCTAGATTCGACATAATATTTCTCTTCCTGCACCCTTGTTGAATGTTACGATGACATCAAAGCAACATGTGATGATCTGGGCTCGACCAATCGTGAGCTTAAGAGAAACCTTGCTGCCACCCAAAGGGAATTACCAGATCTTGCCACCTAGTATGCATGCAATATTAAACAAAATATAAAAGATGTGATAGACCTGAAAACATCACTCACTAACACTACAAAAGAAGCTCAAGGAAATTTGTGGCAAGTTCATAACTAGCCTGGATATACGACAAGGAAGAATCAACCTATGTGCCCTCTACATCACCACGTCAATCATTTTCTTAATCAAGACATGAGTACTCGAAACAAGAACCAAAAGAAGGAACTTTTGGAATATGTGAATGACGTCAATACCCAAATAGAACACATAGAAGATGAATTGGCTAAGGCCAAGGAGATTCTCCAAGATCTCCGACCACAAACATAGACTCATTTGGAAACAATGTAGTAAATCAAGAAGGAAATTGATGCACAGTGGAATTATTTACCTATGACACGCCCAACCCATCCCACTATCGAACTCATGACACAGTTCCTTGCTCATACAGAAACCCTAACATGCGCATGGAAGGTGGCTCTCAATGAGTACCCATAGTTTAGAAATGCAACCATCAAATCTATTCCTAAGTTGGGTCCTTCGTTTGAAGGAACCATACAAGGAGAAGTAATGTAGGAAGGAGCACTAGGAGAATCAACAACACCAAAAAAACCGAAAAAGGATTGACTTGGGGACGAGTCAAATGTTGTGGTCAGGGCTTATTGGGTCATTCATTTTGGGAATCAAGGTGACATGCTAGAAGGGTTACTACATTTTTTCAAATACAACCGTTGGTAAATCGTGGAGGAGATAGTTGGAAAATAAGAAGGAATCTGTTGAAGACTAAAAGTTTTAGTAGAACGGCAAGAGAATTCGGGACCTATGCCACCATAAATGGACGAAAAGTAAGCTTACAAATGAGCAATAGAAGCAACCGAAAGAGGATGAATGGGGAGCCCGTGAGGGAGGTGTGGTAGTCCAGGAAGGAACAAGGATATAAAGAAGGCCGAAGGGAAAAGTAAGACGGGGAAGAAGAAAATGTATGCTTCAATGTTTTTACGGAGCCATTTGAGCTCATAGTGGTTCATGTTATCTTGATTTCATATTGATCTTTCATGTTAGTTTCTTGTTCTAATTATGAGGCTTTCAAGCTAGATGTAATGTTATCATGTTGGAAGGATTAATAGAAAAGACGATTACATGGATGCCTGAAGTATTGTGTTTGTTTATATGGATTTTAAAATTTTTAATATGGTTTCACCTGTATGATATTCATTCTTTCTATTTGTTTGATCTATTGAAATTAGGTTCCTAACTATCATACTTTCGGGATAACTGACATTAATGTAATCCATGTGATTTCTTCCAATACCAGATTTCAACCCTTAACTAACTAATGTCACGAAATGCCTCGGGTGAGACAGATTATTCATCCTAAATAAGCTAAAAATGTTGGTGTTTTGCTAGACTACATTGGATATTTTGTTGGTCCCTCTACTTGAACCTAGGGTCTCAAGCCAACCATTACTTTAGCGCCAACAATTACTGTTTATTCTTCTCCATTTACTTCATTTGAATCACAATCATCATCATCATCTTCATCTTCACCTGCACACTTATTAGAGTAGAGATTATGAAGCTTCTTCCAAATACCTTTGGTTAATGATAATTTATCGACTTTGTCTTTCATAAATTATGGAAGAGATGTTACAATGAAATTCATTTCTCTTGTATTGTACCTTCCAGATTTATCGATAGATGTTCTCCAGAAAGACTAGAGTGCCATACATCATATCCATGAGCTTTCAAATAGAATTCCATCTAGGATTCCAATATTTCATATTTTTCTTCATTAAACATAAGAGTTGGAACCATCTGATTCTCTTCATTATCTATAATAGATTTTGAGACCAATGCAATACCATGGAATTCCTTCAATTCCTTTGAATATTTGGCGGCTTATTTCATTGAACTTCCCATCTCTATTAACCTGAGATCTCATTTACAACTGTTAAGATGCAACTGAAGGAACTTTCTCTAAACCCACTTGCTGGAATCATGATTTCCATTACACCGAAAGCCATAGGCATTAGTATTTGCTACAATTTCCAGGGTTAGGTCCCATGATAGGCGATTAGTGCATGTCATGAAACACATGGGAGTGCTGAACCTAATGTCTAGGATGAATGAGTTTTGAAGTGAATTTAGGGAATGGTCACCACCCCATTCACCTTGTTTTTTCATGCAACACTCCTTGTCAGAGGTTCCCTATCAACTCATATGTATGTGCACCCACATATGGGACCCTCATAATTATAATTATTAATTTTATGTTTTTAGTTTATTTTAATTTTTAGTTTTAGTTTTATGTAATTTAATTGAGTCAAAATATTTTATTGATAATTATAATTGTTAATTTTGTTATTTAATTTTAATTTTGATTTAATTTAATTTTTATGTATTTGACGAAGTCAAAATGTTAAATAAGACATTAAATTACAATGTCTCTATCATACTAGGATGGAAAGTGCCTCTTGGTGCAACCGACCTGAATACATCTTAACTCAGGATTTACCAAGCATCAAGAGGGATCAAATGTCTTCTCACTCTAAAATATGTTTTCATATCAAGAGCTTTGATCCCTCTGGGTGCTTGTTAGATCGAGAGTTAAGATGGATCGAGGTTGGTTTAATTAACCCTTTAAATAGGTTATAACCCACATGAATACCATGGGTTCTCATAAGCATGGAGCTCAAAAACCATCCTTAGACCAAGTCAAAATATTGACAAGACATTACATTACAACATCTCTACCATAATAGGATAAAGAGTGCCTCTTGGTGCAATTAACATGCAATGACTGGGGTTCAAAGCTTCGACCAAGTATAGGCTAATCAAAAGCAAGAGGCCATATGGGATGGAAAGCATAAAAAACCTTTGATTTCCTCTACCAAGTACCAATGAAACAAAATCAAGCAAATATCTTGGAATGTGGGGCCCATGATCTAAGCATAGGAATACATATCCATACAAAAGTGTGTTCCCTTTGAGGGAAAAGGACATAACACATAGAACCAAAATAAATTGTTAATTTTATTAAAATATTAGGGGATAAAATAATTTGCAAACCTAAAATAAAATCCTTAATTTTGTTGGACTGTTAAGCCCCTACTCAAGGATTTCACTCATATCCATTTTGGAATTGTGGGATTAGTTTGGCATGGTGAGCACTTAGTACATAGACATGAGGTTTTCTGGAGAGTTAAAAAGTGATTTCCCAACAAGCATGAGAGGAGTTTCCAATATTAGTTTCTATTTGTTGGGAAAGCACCACAGGCTCTAAATTCCATGGAGTACATGCAGATCCCAGGCAGGTGAAGATTTGTTTACAATTTAGATATCCCATCTCATAATTAATTCAACCTCCTTTAGCAATTTGGGGAATGAAAAGGAGTCTAAAATTTGGTTGGTGCGTAATTAGTTCCTAATTCCTCACAATTTAGAAAAACCAGAAGGGACATATGCTATTTGGGTTTGAGATTGGCCTTTGGAAACATTGACTAGGGGAAATTCTGGAGGAGATGATGGTAGATTATGTTGGGTGGATTTTGAAGTAAGTATAAGCTTCTATTCACTAGATTTTATGCCTCAATTATTTGCAAATTGGCATGACCAATTTTTCATTCTCGTAATTTTCTTTGTCCCTCAACCAATTTTAGCAAAGAAAATTGGGAACAAACTCTCTTCGTATTTAGGATCCCATGGTTCATAGTTCCTAATTTTTTTCTAAAAAATAGGGAGAAAGAAATTGAGAGGGCGGCGCAATTGTGTGATGCCCTCAAGAAAAAATAAATCACAATATGGAGAGGCCTAGTAGGCTTAATGAGGAACAAGAGTTGGGTTTGGCAGACCAATTGTTATTGGAATTAGAAGGTTAATCTGTCGATGAATAAATTGAATTTTCTCTAGGTGGACTTCATTATGAAAAACCTAAATCTCAAGGAGAAAATGGTGACTAGTTTGCGAATGATGGAGGCGATTCAGTCCTTGAATATAAAGTTAGCCAAACACGATGATGAAATAGAGGCTCTCTATAGCTAGATCATGGATTTCAAGAACATGTATAGCTCTTGAATACTAGACTTGGTGATAACAACAATGAGAATTGGATACAAGATGGTCCGTGCCCTGTTCTCAACCGACCAACAGTAGAGGAAGTAAATAATAATTGAAGCATGTTTTATTTCATTTTTTTTTCCTTCACAGTTTTTATAAAATCCACACCTACAATAATTTAATGAATTTTGAAATAATATGTAGTTATATAAAAGTACCATTAGAACATGCCTATCATAGGGACTTACAAGAACGAGATCACATTGTAAAACTTCATGTTTATTTCTTATGACTAGGTACAAACTTAATACAATATATACCCATTTTATATTCAAAAAACTATATATATATATATATATATATATATATATATATATATATATATATATAAAAATATATGTAAAAATATTTTATTCCAAGCAAAAAATTTATAGTGTAATTAATGTAAAAAACAAGTGAAATAGTTGCAAAGAACGTAGTCCCTATCTTAAAATTATTTTTACATTATCTTGTCATAACTAACCTAACAAAATAAATTTATTTTAAACCACTAATATATGCGATGATGTCAATTTTTATGGAAATCAACATAGTGTGTAGAAGTGAGAGTTATGTTTGCATAGAGTGATGTAAATTTTAAAAGATACTCTCTACTAATTATTTTTCTTAATTAAGACGAGATCATTTTTTTAGTTTTTTGAAATTACCGTATTATAGTAGAATATGAATTACCATATTTCTATTCACTAAAAAATAATAAAATTATCTTATTTGATCTTATGTGAATGAATAACACAAAATATTAAGTTTGGTGAACACTATGAGTAGTTGAAGTTTGTATTCATAATGAGTAAAAAAAAATTAGAATGTAGTTAAGCAGTGTCATAGCTATGAAACAACCATTTATTCTTACAATCAATAAAAAAAAAATAAAGTATTATAAAATCTTTTAGATAATCATAAAATAATATTTTTTCAAATATTAATTATATTAATTCTGAAAAAAACTTGATAGGAAGGAAAAATTATCCTACCAAATAAGAAATTTGTGGAGGGAGGAATGTGTGTGGAGGAGCTGAAGTGGGGACGTGCGCTGAAGGAGAAAATGCTAAAGAAAAAGTGTTGTGTGGGAGAAGCATTTGTGGAGGAAATATTTTGCAAAGATGACACAACCTTAGCTTCTTTTCAATCACAATTACGCATATAAAAATGCCTTTCTCATTATGCCTAGGAATTTTACAATGTCTAATTTAATGACATCCTCTGTATCCAAAAATCTACTCCCATTTCATTATATCTTTTATGAAAAGATATTTACCCTTAACCGAAATTTAAATATTTCATAAACTTTGATCGGACCCTTATTATAAACTCTAGTCAATTTATAACCCCTGCATAAGATCTTAGCCTCTGATTAAAATTTCAATCTCCGCTTGTACATTCTCATCATACATTTCACAAGTTTTTTTACGAAATTAAACCAAAATCTAACATAAGTTATAAAAAATATTATAACTTACTTTTCCGCCACTTTAGTACCCTTCACATACACCAATGCTCGTCCAATAGGCTTGCATATATGTCAGGTCTCATTTCTTCTTCAATCTCCATTTTTTCTCATGCGATGTCTTCAATCCAATGGATATTGCATTTTAATCTACACAAACTTTAATGATTTGAAGTTATGCGAAATGGGCAGTTTTGATGTGTTACATGTCACTACCTTGACACTATCACATTCATCAAATAAATACTACTTACAACTTTCAACCTACGCGAAAACCACTTGCTGGTTTGTAAAACCACTTCTCCACTACTCTACACCATCGCTTCATGGTTTCCACCTTCGCTGATGCACAACCTTCTCCTTTTGTTTTTAATGAGCATTGCAGGTCAAATATACTTATGGATTCCATAAAATCTGTTATATAAAAACTTAGTCCCACATAAATATTCAACCATATTGTTCATAAAATGAAAGGGGTTTTCATTTCTAGAATTAAAACTTGAGGCAAAGATGAGGAATTGGTAACGCTATTGCTTCTGTAGAGTTCTCTTGGAAATTTAGTGTATGAGTAAATTCCTTGATTCCATGGCATGTACGCAGCTTCAAGTTTAATTATAAAATACACTGAAATCTACGACAGAAAAAAACTTCTCGGCCTTTTATGTTATATATTTTCTGATCCCATTCTGCTCTATTGCCTCTACGCAGTGTAAATTGATCATCGAATTGATTTCGAATGGTTGTAATTTCCGTTAACTCGATATGCATTGCAACATTTCTAGTTTCTCCGACTTTGCCAGAATTGAAATTTTCTCAAAGAAATCACAGTCTTTATATATCAATGACTGTTAGTCTTTTAATACCAAATTTCCATCACGCTTTCACTGTGAATACAAAGTTTTAAAACGAAATCATTAGCAAGGTATGGAGGAAATGCGATTTTTCTATTCGATTTCTTTCTTCGTCAAATCCCTTTAACTGTATAATAGTCCTCTCAGCTTCGTTATCTGTGTATTCATTCTTGCAAAATTCCTTTGCACGCTATTCTCTTCTTGAATTCACCTGCATATAGATACTATGCAAACTCTGATTAACACTATAAATTGAATGTTCAACTTCTTAGAATAGGCAGTCTCATGAATTTCTTGGATAAAAAATGACGGAATTCCTTTCAACTTGGCGATTCCACTTGCACACAATATAAACTCAGTAATGAGACACAAACTCAGAAATTGAGTTCTCTGTATTAAAATCAATATTTACATAGGAAATTTCTTCTGGCCTGATATTCAATCAGTGGCCTCTTTCTTTTTACTGCCCGTAGGCTACAATAAAAGCTCCTGACTATCTAATCCCGAATCTCTCTCCCATTATGCCCTCGAGGCTTACAAGTTATACAATTGGATTCTAAAACCAATTTTGGTTTAGATCCACTATATTCTCAATCAAATCCTAAATATCCTCTATTATCCCTAAGGATTCTCATAAATCCCCAGATTCATGAAACCAATTCTAATTTAGGTTTTACAATTAATTCTCAATCTCTCATATTCCCTTTCGAGAACATTTATAAAAATATTTTCAATATTTAATCAATCCTATTTTAAAATATTAAAATCACTCAAATCCAAAAAAATCATTTTAACTAATTACGTAAGAACCCAATTTCTTAGGAAATACAAGACCCTCTATATTTATTAATTTACAATTAAATTGTTGAGCCGGATGCTCCTGCATCAAGAGACGTGCATAAGATGTCTATGGCGTAAATGTAAATGATAGATCTTTTAAAAAGGGGAAGAGTAGATTTTCCATGGATATAAGGTAAGAGTTATAGATTTATTTTTCGATGGAGGATTGAATTAGATAATTTTTTCCTTTAAAAATTTTATGTGCGCATCGTCGATCGGGGTGTGACGAAGAAGATCCACCCTCCCATCAGTATTAATGGTAGTGGCCTTGGGGTTGAAGCCCACCGCCTTCCACATGAGTGTCAAGGGTGGCAGGCTATATTGTTTCATGTAGCACAAGGTGAGGTGGCAGGATGGAGGCCCGCACATGAAGCTTAAAACAAGGTGGAGGAAGGTGTGGGGGTTTTGCTATGACGACAGACTCTAGTGCGGGCACAACTGCGGGATAAAAAACCTCCATCTCACTTCCACCACGACAAAATTCGTTTATGCGACTGGTTTTCTCTCCCTTGTTCATGCAATGATTATGTTTTATGAGTTGGGTCAGTATCTGTGGGAGCCTAAGGGGATTAAGATGGACTGCTATATTCTTCCCCTGGGTAGGGGAGAGCGGAACCATTCCAACTCTGGTTGGGCGAAGGTTGGGGTTCTGTTGGTTCTCTGCCTCTGTGTCGAAGTAGGAATTGGGCATGGTTTCAGCATGCACCTGAGTGTGAGAATTTCAGATAAGGGCTACCAACAGGAAGGAATGGTGAGGGTTCAGGCAACCCTGCCAGGGTATAGAGTTAAGGAGTAGTCCTGGGCTGTGTTTAGTTTAGAGGCTTTGCAGTTTTATACTACCTTGAGCTATGGGGGCGATGTGCGCATGGGGAATGGGAGAGGGAATTATACCTAGGTTCGAGCAATGGGCATTGAAGTGGCCTCTGTCAATTTCGAGGGTGGGAGGTATGAAAAGAGATTTAAGGAAGGAGGGAGATCTTTGGGGAATGGGGATAATTGATGGGCTACACGCGACCATTAGGGACAAAGGGTGGCAGAAATTAAGCGGGCTATTAGGGCAATGGGTCCGCAGAGGGACAGGTAGGGGAGAAGTCCTGAGAAGAGACACCCAAGTCACCTTTGTTTTTATAACTGGGATGCATGGACCTTTCATCGTTTTCATTATATGGAATTACACCTCTATGTGATTGTGTGAACAGGTCACCTACCTGGAAACCTGGTCAAAGACTGTGGGATGGCACGTTCCAAGAGTCTTGTTTCTCGTGGCTTCTCCAAGAGCCCTGCAGCTCGAGGGCATGGCCGAAAAGATAAAGGGAAGGTGGTAGAAGCCCAAACAAATCTCCTTCGAGCAAGACGAGAGGAAGGATGCCTTCAATCAATGTGATCCAAGAGGCATCGAAAGAAAACCACGAAAAATAATCAGAGGAAATTCAAAAATCATTGAATAATGGGAAGCTAACATAAATAGACATGCTGAGACAGAGATAGATACCGAGGAGTGGAGAGGTTTAATACTAGATCTATGACAAACAATAGGAAGACTAATGCGATTCAAGCAAAAACTGTATCTTTATTGGTCTATGAAGATCATCCTTAGTAAAGCCTTGGAGAAGATCTCTATGACCCTGGTGACATTAGCCCAAGACTTCCTAGAATACCAGAGCGAGTTCGATAAGATCGATTTCCAGCTGAGGAAACAGGATGGGCACCTCGATTGAGTACCACCTCCTGTTTATTTCCAAGCCTTTTGAGCAGGTTGGCACATCGGTTCAGGATCCAACACTTGTGGAGTCGCCCTCGGTTCCAGACAAGGCTGAGTAGTAGATGGCTATTTTACTCTGTTTTTTTTTGCTTAGTAGTTATATGTGGCTAGCATTTAAATTTCAAGTGTCAAGTAAAAATGTTATTCAATATGTGAAAAATTGTATATGTGTGAGTATCCAGGTTATGTTTTCTTGGTATGACAGACTCAAAACCTTATTTTTTTGGATGGCATACCATGCCATCAGGTGGCCAACAGACTCGGTTTCCTGCTCAGGGCAGGTTGAGGCCACCATACTGATAAATTTGGTTGTTTCTTGTTTATAAAATAAATGAAAAAAGAGTCCTACCAAGCTTACAAAAAAAAAAAAAATGTGTGCAAAAGGAAGCTTACATATTTGTTTCCGCACACATTTTCCTCTACACCTTTTCTTTTCGCACATTCAAAATGTTGCATTTAGATTATTGTATGCCAAAACAAGTGTTGCATTTAGCTTAATTTTTTATGAATAATTTTGAATATAAAAATTAATGATTAAATCAACTTACTATTTATAAATGGAATACTTAAGTTTAGGTAATATATTCTCTTCTTCACCTTACAAGTTATTATTTTTATATGTGAATAAGTATTGCAGGTAAAACAAGCCTGAGTAAATAATTTTAAATATTAAATTTTCAATATATATGGATCATACAACTATTGTTACCATGTGCATTAATAACATATTGAACCTGAAATTTCCAATGACATTGAATTAATATAAATGTGTTTCCATAATTCTCCTCGAGCAATCCTTGTTTTTCATCTTTTTAATATAGATATTATTTCCTTTGAAGATTGTGGAAGGGAATAGTATGTTGTTTCATGAATAGTGCTACAATGAGGCAATAACGATATCATTTCTTCCATGTTCATTTTTCGTGTTTGTTCTTACGTCAATTGCATTGCAAATTACCTTAATGTCTTGAGATTGATTATCTTATAGTTTAATAATGATGTATTTTATGACTATTTAAATTCATCTTCTATAATATCTCAGATTGTCTTTCCAGAAATTGAAATCGTAAGTAATGTTCCTGTACATAAAATGCTAATACATCCATCTATTATATGAGATGGAAATTTCATCTTCTATAATATCTCAGATTATCTTTCCAGAAATTGAAATAGTAAGTAATGCTCCTGTAAATAAAATTCTAATACATCCATCTATTATATGAGATAGCACAAGTTTGAACAACTGAGTTGTAGGTTGAAGCAACGGTAATATATTGTTTTTTTAACATTAGATTCGAATTTGGATATTTTTATTTTTTTAATTTTAATTAGAAATTTAGAATTTTATTTTTTAAATCGATTATGTAAATCTTGAATTAGAATTTGTAATTTTGATTTGTTAAAAAGATTTAAAATCTTGATTCAAAATAAAGGGGAATTTTTTCTTTCATCAAGTTAAATTTTTTTTATGCATATGCACAAAAAGCATTGTGTGAAAGAATGTGTTACTCCTTATGCATTTCTACACATATTTTCCTTTCTATTTATGTATATGCACAAAAAACATTGTGTGAAAGAATGTGTTACTCATTATACACTTCTATACACATTCTCCTTTCCACACATTTCTTCTAGACATATCTATCTCATACACAATCTGTACACTTGAACAAATAACCTAAAATTATTAAACTTGATCAGGAAAAAAATTACATATACATATCATGCATACAAGGTAACATAAGTCATATTTTGCATTCAACTTAAGTAATATATTCATTATGAAAAGAGGAAAGAGACTTCATTATATATTAAGTAAATGGTAGATCTTTTTAAAATAGTAAGATTCGTTTTTTTTTTATATACATACACTAAGAATCACAAATTTATTTTTAGATATAATATTGAATTAAATAATTCTTTTTTATATTTTTTTTAAAATTTAAAAATAAATTAATTAAAATATATTGAGATGAAGTTTAATTTATCCCAAAAAAAATTTAATTTGTTTATATTTTATAATGTCATATATATTATTTATTTACTATTATTTTTATTATTATCTTATTATTTCTATTATAAATTTTATTTTATTTTTTAATTATTATTATATCATATATTCTTTCTCTATATTTTATGTGTTATATCATTTCTTTATTATTAATTTTATTTATGTTTATAATATGTGAACATGTGAGGAACCCATGGTGGAGAGGACCCATAATACAATTTTGACCCATAGGATGTTAAAACAAGATGAATAGCTACGTGGCTGCTAAGAAGGGATGTTAGAAAAAGATGAATAGCTACATGGCTGCTAGTCCCTTCATAAGGGTAAAGACATAGGAATGGGGTTCCGGGCCAAACAAACTTACTAACTAGGCGTAGGTAGGACTTGAGGGATAGCATCTATATGTGTCAAAGTGTTTTGGAAAGGGCAGTAAACCAAGACGGTCTACTTCCGCCTTGGTCTACTTCCGCTATATGAAGCTAAACGAGTGATTCTTAACTATGCATTTGATAACAACCAGAAGATTCAAAGAGAATGAGAATAATTGAATCAAAGTTAGTATAACATATCTCTAATGTGTGAATATCATGGCATGGATGTGAAAACAAACGATGGAATGTGGTATGCCAACCAATTGAGTACATCAAATCTTGATCTTCCGGGGTCCCTTTCTATGTATGGTTGATGAATAACGCTCAACAATTCGAGCCATAAATCAATATGGCTTAGAGTTTCTCGAGGACGTATCCACGAAATAAAAGGATCAGAAGCAACTAATGAAGAAGAAGAACTCAATGGTCGTCCAAATGATGTTTTCATTTCCAAACCATATATATTTTACGGCAACTCCTTATCATGCATGCATGGTGGCCTTGAAGCCATGTTTGAAACCGAACTGCACGTCTGGTGTTAGTCAACATTACAAAAGTACAATCACCAAACACAGAGAACTACGACAGGAAATAATTTAAAAAGGCAAAAAAATACATTAACTTTGTCTTGTAAGGTCATACCTCAGCAGAGACTCTAGACGCCAACGTCCTGGCTTTTCTATCCAAAAGAGAAATTCCCCACGTCAAAAGCTCGCCTTTATCATCTTCTGGCTCTATATTAATGAAACAATTATGCACTTTTGACCTAAATTCACGTTGTTTTGAAAAAGCAAAAGCCAACTCGGACTCCAAGGAAGCTCGAACATAACCAGTTACTCCCACAAGAACTAAATAATCCTTCAATGGCGTGAGGCACTTGAGAGAGTACACGAGAACAATGAAATCGTCATGGGTTTGCCGCTGAAATAATGCTTACTTGGTATTGCGCTATCTTATTTTAAGAAATATAAATTAAAAAACTCCTGGTTATTAATGGAATAGAACACACATATAGTACATATTTAACCAGTGATAAAACCAAGCATTTCATGCCAGGGAACTAATGCTGTATTATTTTGCACTAGTGAAATATACGAACAGAAAAATCCACATGATATATTGGATTTTCTGTCTAGGGAAGAGGCCAAATAAGACTGTGAAGCTCAAAAATGAAGCTCAAAAATTATGGTCGAACAAAAGCGCAAATAAGATTTTGAAACTCAAAAACCATGGTCAAAGCGATGTCCAGTACACGTCCGGGCAAGGACTAACCAGTTTAAACTAATGTTAATGCCCCATTTCTATTACTATATCCCTTTCGTTCCTGCGGAAGGGATTAATAAAGCTTACAAATGATATAGAACATAACACAACGCTGGAAAACAATATAAAATCTAACATGATTAAAAACTCAAGTGAATAAAAACACATGATGTGGAACCAACGTCATCACAGCCCCAACAACATCAGGGCCTAAATTGAATCATGAAAAGGGACCCGTGGTCTCGATGACCTGTCATATAATTATATTATAATCGTAAAACAAAAACACAACTATACAAAGGATATGTGTGGTTTAATCTGTATAAATTTCGCCGGGTGAAACTCCGAGGTTCAAATCTCATTGAGTATATGCCCTGTTGTGTCTTGCTAGAAGAGTAGGCGCACCCCATAGTGGACGTGAGGTGGCAGCCAATAGATTTGATCTCGAGTTTGTTCATTCAGCTTCTCACCAGCTTACCGATTACCCTAGATGCAAAAAAAAAAAAAAAAAAAAAACAAAAACATAAATCATCTCATGACATCAATAAATTGACTTGGTCAGCCTAGAATCGTGCCTCGATGGATTGTGAAATAAAAATGATTAAGGTGATAAGCTAGGGCAGCTTCGGAAATTTTTGGTTTATAATATTAAACACAAAATTTTCACGGATGATAATGGGCGTTTAGGTTGGGAATTGTAATTTTAATCATTTTGTTAATTATAAATTTTAATTTGAAGGTTTAAAATACAGGATGTTAGAATATTTTAGTTTATCAATGAATAAATAAGATTGAAGAGTATAATTCTCTTGCATTTCTAAATTAAGTGATTAAATTTTTCTTAAATATTTTTTTTACCAAATTATAATTAAAATTTTACTATATTATTAACTATTGACTGTCTATGAATATTAAGGCAAATTAAATTCGCATCATGGCTCTATGAAACGTCAAGAAAAGGCTTCAGCTATTTAGACCACCATAAAACTATGAAAAATGTTTTATAAGGAAATAATAAAAATATGAAACATCTTATATAATCACATGTTCATTGTGATTGATAACTTTTTAAAATGTGAAACGAATGTCTCTTCACATTCTGAAACTAGAAATGGTTCATTCACAATTAAATGTCTCTTCCCATTTATATGTACGGCTCAAAAAGTATCCTCAAGTCAGTGATTCCTTTATCAAATATCAATAATAACCTTATATTTTATATTAGAATCTTAATTATTCCATCATTTGAATTTATTGGTTTGCTTAAATTTTCTGTATTATTAATTTTAATTAACCTTTTGACTTTTTATAATTTTTTTGGAAAAATGAAAACCTAAAAATACAATATATGGAAGCTTAATATTTCTCCTCAATTTTGTGCAATCAAATAATAATAATAATCAAATTTACTCCACATAAATGAAATAATTATACAGTCTAAACTCTAATGTAACTTACAATTTATTATATAGGTTACAGTTAACATGATGGCATGGAATGGAGCGCCATGGAGCATCACCATTCCAGGTGTGCCAGCCTCCTCTTCCATATTCTTTATTTAATACACTTTTGTTAAATTGAAACTAATTTCACAAAACAAATTCAATACAAAAAGAAATGAAGCTTATTTAAAAAGAAATAAAACAAATTGAATAGAAGAAATTGTGACATGCTGCAAGTTTCATTTCATAAACATGATCTGTTGTACAGGTTTATTGTTTCTTCACAAGTTTCAATTTGATATACACTTTAGTCCAATTTTTTGGTTCATTGGTTTTTTCCAAAATTGCAGGGAAATTTCTTAAGTTTTATAGATTGAATGGTATATAATAGATTAACCGTGATAAGCGTGGAGCTTCTATTTGATACCTAGGTTTAGTGCCATATATTCGGCTTTAAAGTCTTTATTAAATTGTTTGAGTCTCAATACAAAGTGGCAGGTATGTAAAAATCAAGCCCTTTTTGTTTTGATAATCATGCTCAATGAGAGATGCAACTAGAGAATAGAAGGATGCAAAGATTGCAGATGTAAATTATACTGCAAATTTTGGATGGGGATTACATGCTCCCTCCCCAAGCTTGGTTTTGGTCTTTCTTATAGTAGGCTCCCTCCCCTCATTGCTAAGATGATTACCACTTCTCATTTGCCTTTATTTCCTTCCACCTTCCTATCTCTTCTATTCAAATAAAATACCAGATTTTGCATTATTCTGAAAAGATGTGCTACATACTATACTAGGCCTCACGCTACATACTATACTAGGCCTCACTTCATCCTCTACCTTTCTTGGTGCTTCCCTACTAGATTAGTGTGCTTGCTTGATCATAACAACTCGAATTCAGTCTCATCTTATAGCAGCAATAAATTCCCCTTGTTAGAGCTTAGCGTTTTGGTATAGGATCATTGACTATTAGTGCTTGCTTGATCATAAAAATTCGAATTCAGTCTCATCTTATAGCAGCAATAAGTTCCCCTTTATAGGGCTTAGAGCTTTGGTATATGATTATAACAACTCGCATTCAATATTTCTTATAGTAGGCTCCCTCCCCCCATTGCTTGGTTTGGGTTTTTTATTCTAATTGTCAAATGGTTCCAACAAAACTTACCATTGTAGAGGCATTCCATTTCTGTTTGGGTTCATCACATTTTTTAATTCTTTTCCAAAAGCTCTTCATTTGTGGCGATAATCTTGAGCTCATTTCTTTTAAGACTAAATATGTTAGATATTGTACCAATTTTTAAAAAAGATGAATAATTTTATAAAGATACATTTAAATATTTTATATTAACATTTTAAGAAACAATAAGGTCGAATAAAATTATTAGAAAGAAATAATTTTAAAAGTTACTCAGCATTATAATTTGCTACTGCATCATAATTATAAATTAAAATTTTATTCTTCTCAATATTATATAATCAGCATAAATAAAAATTATATTAATATTGCTACTGCATCATAATTATAAATTAAAATTTTATTCCTCTCAATATTATATAACGAGCATAAATAAAAATTATATTTCTCTTATTATATAGACAACATAGATTCATTTTATTATGAATACTATTCTAAACGGCATAAAGGAAAATCTGTACGTGCTTCCCTTGTCAGTCCAGTGGAGACTCATTCCCTTCCATAGGCTTGGTTTTGTTGCGTGTAGTGTGTATATAAGTGCATAGTTAATAGTTTAGAAATACTAGTTAATAGTTAAGCCTCACGAATTGTGCGTTTAATCTCTTTTCAGCCCTAGAAATTAGGACCGCGAGTTAGATATTTGTTTTAGGGCTACATATAAATGGAACTACTATTGTACATTGATCTTACGAATAGTGTATTTTTATTATTTTATAATTTAAAACTAATTTATGTTTACTATAAAAATAATTATCGTATGTAAATATTGTTTAAAATTTTATTAAGCTTTCTAAATTATAACTTAACTATTAGTGTTTAGTTGATCATAACAATTTTAATTCAGTCTTATCTTATAACAATAATAAATAGGGCTTAGTACATTGGTACATAATCATAACAACTAGTGTTCAGTTTTTTTGTAGGTCTTAGTTTAATTAGACTGTTTTTTAGTCTTGAAAATCATGGAAATTTTGATAAGATTTTAAGAAAATTCGAGAGAGATTTTTGTAAATCCACATTATAACTATCAAACTTTAATATTTTGGGTGCTTTAGAGGTTTTTGATGGTGCTTAATCCATTTCCACCATCAAAATCATGATTCAAACACTGTTATTATAAATATTTTTAATTTTTTTGCCATGATTCCGGCCAATTTTGGCCATCCAGGGAATTCCTCCTTCTTGGTTAGACAACTCCTTCTTATAGTAAGCTACCTCCCCCATTGCTTGATTTGGGTATTTTTATTTTTATTTTCAAATGATTCTAATGAAACTTACTATTGTAAAGACATTTCATTTTTGTTTGTGTTCATCATATTTATTAATTATTTTCCAAAAACTCGATTTTTTTGGGCTAAATATGTTAATTATTATACAACATTTTAAGAAACAGTGAAATTCATTAAAATTGTTAAAAAAAAATAAAATTTAAATTTCATCCTCTTACTGCATTATAATTATAAATTAAATTTTTATTCTTCTCAATATTATATAACCAACATAATTTGCATTATAATTATAAATCAAATTTTTATTCTTCTCAATATTATATAACCAACATAATTTGAAATTTTAATTCTCTTAATATTATGTAGCCAACATAGATTCATTTTATTATGAATACTATTCTAACGGCATATAAGAGAATCCGTACTTGCATTAAAGAACTTCGTCTACCTCTTAGTCTTTTTTGCCTTGAGTGTGTATATAAGTGCATAGTTAGTGGGACTGCTAGTTTGATATTTTTTAGGCGTACATATAAATGAGACTGCTAGATCTGCATATGAGAATTATAAATATTGTATTTTTATTATTTTGCAAGTTAAAATTAAAAATGTTAGTGTATGGAGACATAGTCTTAAATCTTATTACGCCTTCCAAATGAGAACTCAAGTTTAAAAAATAAAAATTTATTCAAAAAAATCTTTGCAATTCAAGTCCGTATTACGTGTCACAATTAGGGTTAGAATAAAGAAAATTGCAAATAATATTATCTCGTTTTGGCTCTTTCAATAGAGTCATTTAGCATATTCGTAAGGCATAATAATTTTTTTTTGTTATATAATAATTATTAAAATATATGTATAATATGTTTATTTTAAATTCCATAATTTCATAAAAATTCACACAATTACATTTCAAATATCGAGTAACAAAAGGAAATTGAGTAAGTTTTATGTTTTAAGTTTTATTCATAGTGAAAAATATATAAATATTATAAAATATTTATAATAAAGAATTTTAAAATTTTTTAAAAATCTAAATATTAAAACATTAATGAATATTTTTACTGATTGAGAAATATTTTAAAAATTTATAATATTAATGAATTTTTTGTGACTAGTAATTTAAAAAAATAAAATAAAAGAAGTAATACATATTATTAAACATAAATTAATTTTTTACATAAAATATTAAAAATTGAAAATTTAATTTGTTACATTGCTAAGTTTATTAGTTTCTCTAAGCAAATATAGATCATGTTAATATGTTATTAGTTAAATTTCAAATTTAAAACATGGTGACTTTATGTGACATACTCAAGCATTTCACAATGCCAATGACACATTGACACTTAAAAATTATAATTTCTACGTTTCACTTTCACCATTAGTTTTATACGTGTCAAATTTATAATAATTATAATAAAACTATTTATTTATTGAATTGTAAATTTGTGTATATTATATAATTAAATTAGTAATTTTAATAATAAATAAAATTAGTTGAGGCACATATCAATTTAATTTGTACATTTCACTTTCACCATTAGTTTTATACATGTCAAATTTATAATAATTATAATAAAACTATTTATTTATTGAATTGTAAATTTGTGTATATTATATAATTAAATTAGTAATTTTAATAATAAATAAAATTAGTTGAGGCACATGTCAGAAATTTACTTCAATATTGATTACTTATTTATTAATATTTTATATTTATTAATATGGTTAGTATTAATATAACATAATTAATAAAATTTCATTTTTTTTAAAATATTTTTACATTTTTATTTTTTTATACCATTAATTAAAATAAAATATATATTATCAAGATCAAATTATATTTGTAAATATATATTTAATATTATTATGAAATTATCATTTAAATTATTAAATAATAAATGATATAAAAAATTATGGAATTAATATTGATGCATGAGTGAGATTTATCCATATACAAAAAGGACCAATCATGTAATACAAATAACAGATATTGCTAGATATTAAAGAATTTTTCTTTTCATTACCTTTCACCAAAGAACATTTTTGATTATTTATTTATAAATATTTATTATTCATTATTATTGTTAATATTGATATACTCTTAATGAATATAATTAATACAATTAATATAATTTTTTTTTTTTTGTAAGTATGGATCATTATATTATAATATGAACAGAGATTACAGTTTTGAAGCTCAAAGACTTATGGCTTTGACAGTGGAGATGCCTGCTTCGTTTCAATCTTACAAAGGACTGAGTTTAACAGAGCTGAACAGTAGCTAGATTTGTGACCATCTCATTCCTTTAAACAAAACTACAGGGCTGCCATGCAGGGTCACCCTATGACTACAAAACTAGACCAAAACATTGCTGAAGGCCACAGTGGCCTTTTACAAGCCGAAAATAAACTGTAGAGAGACATAAGAAACGAAAAAGAAATTGACCAGTTGACGAAAAAACACAGGAAATGCTGAGCCTTTAGATAGTGGGAGTGGAAGCACCAGAGTGTCCCCCTTCGACTGGAGTAACGCCCTCACCACCTGTGGCAGGAGCCCATGGCTTGAACCGTCTGATCACAGTGGCCTACGAATCGTCTGAAGGGAGCTCGATGGACACATGGAGTATGTGGCGGAGGTAGATTTCGAAGCGGCGGACGAACTTTTCCAGGGCCTTGCCATGGCGGCGTAGTTCCTCGGTCAGCGAGTTGAATGAAACCTCCATTTTGTCGAGGCGGGCGGTATTTCGAGCTGACGCCATGGAGGTCGCCGCAAACGTCTCCTTCACTACTGCCCCCTGCATGGCTATGGCTTTAGCCATCATCGTTTTCACTTGCCAGGCGACGACTTGGGTCTGAAGAAATTGGGTTTGACGTGTGGATGGAGTCCCAGGATCCACGAGCCAATCAAATTCCTCGCTGATGTTAGTATCATCCGTCTGTGTTCGAGCCAGTTCCACTTCTTCCTCCAACACCTCGATTGTTTGTTTGCCGCGTTTAGAAACTGAAGCCTCATAACAGTCCTTGGCCCTTTTGAGGGCCTGTGAGGCTTTGATGCTTCGCAGATTCAGTTCTGCCATGGCGCTCGGGTCAGTGCTTGTAGCGATCACTATTCGTGAGCTGAAATCTAGATTAGATGAAGGGCTTGCCGGTCGATTATCCAAAGCAAGAATGAGACAGAAAGGTCGAAGGGAGGAACTAATAAAGAGAATGGAGTTGGGTGGAAGCGTGCTGCGGAGAAGCCATTTAAGGGCATAATGCAAGGCAAGTTGCCGAATTGTACTACCGCCAAAGCTGGGTGAGTGACCGAGGATTTTCGTCCTGCTATCTAATCCTTCACACGCTGGCATCCTGCGCTTAATGCGCTTGGTGGAGCTCTTTCCTCTGCCATAATTCCTTCTCATTAAGGAAGGCTGATCCCAATGGTTTCTGGTAAACCGCTCTTGCGTGTGCCACCTGACGTGCGCAATCACCATACCGTTAAGCCTGGGTTTCTGATGACGGCTGCCCTGCCATCCGTCCTACGGAATCACCTGCATTCAAGTCTTTCCTTGAGATT
This sequence comes from Pinus albicaulis, assembly GCA_034641835.2. Lineage (NCBI taxonomy): Eukaryota > Viridiplantae > Streptophyta > Pinopsida > Pinales > Pinaceae > Pinus > Pinus albicaulis. The sequence goes on from CM076574.1 coordinate 1,128,596,881, forward strand.
GTGTTGCATTGATCCCGAAGTTAGTCATTCGTGAGATCATGCCAACACGTGTCCCAGGCAATAGTCGGGTTGTCAGCCGCGTAGTTAGCAAGGTGGTCCGCAAGCGAGTTTGCTTGCCTTCGCACAGACTGCAGGATTATCCCGCTGAGAAATGGCAAATGCTGTGCAATCCTCTCCGTGACCGTAGCTAACCTCCAATGCTTGATTGCCTTGTTGGGCTGCGTCCCGTGCTGGATTTTCTTTACTGTGTTTATGGCCACCTGAGAGTCGCCTTCTACGATAACTTTCCCTTTGCCAAGCTGAACTAAGAGTCGGAGACCCTGTTCTAAAGCTGTGAATTCAGCGTCGTTGTTTGTGGTTTCACCCAAATTTTTGCTTAGGATGTGAATGATGCAGCCCGTTTCATCACGTAGAACACCACCTGCCCCAGTTGGGCCAGGGTTTCCCTTTTCTGCGCCGTCGAAGTTCAACTTACAGAAGCCAGGGGGTGGACACTGCCAGATAACAGGAGGAGGAACTGGTCGGAGCGCAGTTTTTTCCAAGAGTTGTTCCGCTGAGTCGATGAGCCGGAAGATGCCTAGAATTCTTCTGTCATTGGGAGAGATCGTTTCAGCCTTTTCCTCTTTACACCAGGTATGGGTTGTTTCCGTGAGCCCTTGCATGATGACCATTTTTAAATCATCGAGTTGCCGAATGCTGCGTTTTTGGAAAATGCGATTATTTCTTTCTTTCCATACATTCCATATGAGGAATCCTGGACTGTTCGTCCACAGTGTGTTTACCATAGCGCTGTTAGAGTATTGTGTTCGCCAATTAGTTATGGTGTCTTGGATTGAATTGAGTTGTCTGTCTGACTGTCGGAAGATATCTTGAAGCCATTCCCAAAGCTTGTTAGTCCAGTCACAGCTATTGAAGAGATGGTTGGTGGTTTCCTCCTGTTGCTCGCATAATGGGCAACGGGAGGGCCCTGTAAACCCTCTTTTGGTGAGATTTTCCCTTGTTAGGACTTTCCTGTTTTGTATGAGCCATAAGAAAATTTTAATTTTGGGCCACAAACTTCCGGCCCAGACATTTTCATACCATTCCACCTTGTCCCGCTCCTCTCTGTTGTCCAAGTAGTGCCTGGCTTCTTTCAGGTTGAAAGAGCCTCCAGAGAGCATGCCCCAGCGGAGTATATCCGGACCGTGCATTACCCTGATGACTCTTTTCCTGAGGGTGGCATTGAGTGTGTCGTTTAGATTTTGCAGTAGTTCATCAGAGGGAGGGGGAGTTGGATTCCAGCTCCTCCATTACTGAGGTTCACTGCTTTGAGCCCAGTAATTATGGACTTTTATTTTCCCTTTTTCCTGATACCATCGCTGCAAAGGATGAAGATTAGGGCCTTCCAGTATCGGGAGCTATTTCCAAGCGTCTTCCCAGAAGAGAGCCGACTGCCCGTTTCTGATTTCCCAAAAGCAATGGTCCTGAATTATATGTTGACTGGCTCGAGCCAAGTTCCATATGGGGGAGCCCATTGGGACGTTGGTTATTCGGATTAGCTCTTCTTGCTGCCAATGAAGTGCATACCTAGCTTTCCACAATTTTTCCCACGGAGTATATGGCTCTGTTAACCACCTCCACCATAACTTGGCGCCACTGGCCTTGTTGGTAGTTTCAGGATCCTGAAGCCCTATCCCTCCGAAGATCTTAGGCCTGCATAGTTTGTCCCAAGCCGCAAGTGCTCATTTTTGCTTGCCAGAGTTGCCTGACCAGAGGAACTTTCGTTGGATGGTTCTAATTTTCTGAAGGATCCCTTGCGAGGCTGGGAGAATCGATAGCATGTAGTGAGGAATAGCTTGGAGAACTGCTTTGGTCATTACCATATGCCCTTCCAGATTGAGGACTCTGTTGGTCCAGTGGTTGCATTTGTCAGCAAGCTTGGTAATTAGTTTCTCCCAATGAGACTTATGCCATGGCTTGTCTTTGAGGGGAACCCCTAAATACTTGGAAGGAAGAGTGCTTCACTTGAAACCGAGGACCTCAGTTAAATGCCTTTGAACCGCCAGATGGGTGTTAAAAAAGAAGACCGAGGATTTGTCAAAGTTGAAATCCATTCCAGATGCCTGACTGAACAAGGTGAGAATATTCTTAAAGCCTTTTGCTTCTTTTACAATGGGCGTTCCATGTAGCATCGTGTCATCCACGAACTGCTGGTGCGTGGTGGCCGGAAAATTGGTTAATGGCTGCAAGCCCTTTATCAGATTGTTCTCCTGAGCTGATTTAATGAGACGGCTGAACCCTTCCATAAGAATAACAAAAAGGAAAGGGTAGATAGGGTCCCCCTGCCTTATACCCCTGGTTGGGTAGAAAGGTTGAGTGGGGGCTCCATTAATTAGAATCGAATGGTTAGGCGTTTTGATAAGAGCAGAGATCCAAGTTATCCATCTGGTGCTGAAGCCAAAAGCTTTGAGGACAGCCTCGAGATAGGCCCAACTTACTTTATCATATGCCTTTGAGAGGTCCAATTGAATTATCATACCTACCTTTCTTAGTGTTTGTAGCGTGTGAATCATTTCATGGGCTAACAGAACGTTATCCATGATCTGTCGTCCCTCTACGTAACCTGATTGTTCCTCTGATATGATTTGAGGTAAAATAGGTTTTAGTCTATTAGCTATGACTTTCGAAATGATCTTATAAACCACATTGCAGAGGGAAATGGGCCTAAATTTGGACGGAGTGCAGGCATCTTTTTCCTTGGGGATTAAAGCAATGAAAGTGGAGTTCAGTGACTTTAAGATGGAAGAAGATATTCTTGAATCTTCTACCACTTCCCAAATGTCTTTTTTCACAATGTCCCAACAGGCCTTGAAGAAATCCACAGTGAAGCCATCTGGCCCTGGGGCCTTCCCGTTGGCCATTTCTCTGACTGCTACCTTCACCTCCTGGAGAGAAACCGGTCGTTCCAGGGCACTGTTTTGCTCATCGGAGATGAGTTTGGGTATGGTTGAGGTTACCTTGGCCATGGCCTCCCTTCGATCACAATCTAGTTCAGTGGCAATGAACTGAAAATGTCTGCGGAGTTGATTGGCGATGTCCTGGTGTGATCTAAGAACCTCTCCATGCTCTCATTGTAATCTAGTGATTCTATTGCTGCACCTATAGTCAATAGCAGACCTGTGGAAGAACTTAGTGTTACTTTCTCCCTCCTTCAGCCATTGATTGCGCGACTTTTGCTTCCATAATATTTCTTCCTGCTCGCACCTTTCATTCCATTTCTTCATGAGCTGCTTTTCCATCTCGATGGATTCCTATGATGTATTGCCTTGAATCCATCTATTGTGGATCTCTTCCAGTTGCTGCTCCAGATGGCGTTTGTCTGCAAATATATCTCCAAAGACCTCTCGATTCCAAGTTTTTAGTTGTGCTTTAATAAACTTGAGCCTTGCTTGTAAATTGAACATTTTTGTTCCCTCTACAGGCAGAGGTGTCTTCCACCAAGTTTTGATATGGATGAGAAAATCTTTATGGGTGAGCCAAAATATTTCGAAGCGAAAAGGCCTGTTCTTTGGGGTGCCTGATATCGACACTTGTAGAGAGATGGGCCAGTGGTCTGATCCCCCGGAAGGGAGGATTTCAGAACTCATGATGTTCCCTTCAAGGAGAAGGCTTTCAAAGACTAGAAAATGATCCAATCGGGAAGCTATAAGCCTGTCTCCTCCTTGTATGTTGGTCCAAGTGAACAAACTATTGCTAGGTCTTATGTCTACCAAACTTATTTCTTGAATAAAGGCATTAAAGGCCCGGGCGTCATTGCTGAGAGCCCTGGTGCCCCCCTTATTTTCCTCGAGAGAGGTTATCATATTGAAATCCCCACCATAAATGGCCTGAGAGGTATTGTGCCTGTGATGTAGGCTGGTTAATTGACGGAGCAGTAGAAGTTTATCCTCCAGATGTTGAGGGCTGTAGATATTGACAAATAAGAAGGAGCCTTTTTCCCCGATAATATGCATTTGCAGGGCTAGGAAGTGCTTTGAGGCCTCAGCGTTAATGAGATGGTAGACATTCGGATTCTAGAGGATGGCCAAGCCTTCGCTCATGCCTGTTCCTTCCACATCTAGATGCTTGAGGTGTCTGCCCAAACGCTTAGTTATTTCATCTTGTTTCTGAATTGTGCACTTGGTTTCCTGGAGGAAGACCATATCCGGTTTTTCTTGTGTTATTTTCTTTTTCAGGAGCCTCTGTTTCCTGAGGCTTCCCAGTCCTCTTGCATTCCATGAGAGGACTTTCATAGTTAATGAGGTTTAGGAAGAGAAGGAGAAAGCCTCAAGAGCTTTCATCTTTCCCGAGTTTATCAACATTTGACCCAATTCGAGGAGATCTTCTTTGTCTGATCTTCTTCCTCGTTTCTTTTTGTACTGGCTGCTGGCTTGCGTATGGTGTAGGGTTTTTGATTTGATGCCCAAGCCCTTGGTAGCGCCACGACCTCGTTTCATTCCTTTTGATGCTGCATCCTGTCTGGCTAAGAACAGATGGTTGACCCTGTTAATTTCCTCTTCTGGTATTTTTTCTAGCCCTTTCTGTTTCCATTGTTCCACTATTGAATTAAGATATAGCCCTTCCTTTTCCAAAATCTCATCCAATTCTAGGTCTTCCGTACCCTGTTCACTGAGGGCCATGTCCTCATCCCCTTCTTGGTTTTTGTCTTCTGAGTTTGCTGTGTTGAGAGCCCCCGATTCGAAGGCTTCTTTAGTCTGATCATTTGTCTTCGTTATCAGTTTTGCTGCTGGAGTTTGTTCTACCTTATCCTTTTGAGAATCCTCACCCATTATTTCAAAGGGATTTGTTGTGCCAGTGTTTGGATCTGCTGTTTTAGGAGGATTTCTGCGATTGGCTCTGTGTCTACTTGTGGGTCGAATGAATCCATCCGAGGTCGAGGAGGATTTCCCTTTGGGGTTTTCCTCCGTTTTGTTTTGAGAGAATTCCCTAATTAAATGCCCATGCTCATGGAATTTCCGGCATCTGAATGGTATTTTCTCATAGTCAATAGTTTGAAAGTAGGTTTCATCTCTGTAATCTAACCAAATTCCTTCGTTCAAAGGTCCAGAGACATCCATTTCAACACAGATGCGAGCATAAGTTGTGTACCTTTTTTGAAGAGCGGCTTCAGAAGCACGGACAAAAGTGCCCAGAGTGTTGCCGATTTGCTCCAGCGTTGCTGGCCTCCAGTAGTCAATTGGAAAGGAGAAGAGTCTGATCCAGACTGGCACTTGAGTGAAGGTCTCCTGCTCGGGTGCGAAGTTAGGTTTCCACGGCCGCATATAGAGGCCTGCAGAAGCATAAAAGTAGGGGCCGCCTTCAAAGATCCTGTCCTTATCGTCCAGATTGGTGAAAACAACAGTGAAAAAACCCTTGGCTCCTAGGTGAAGTTGTACTTCCCCTCGCGGTTTCCAGACTTGCTTAATCCATTGACAGAGAGCTTTTTCACTGGGCCAGAACCCCATGAATTTGCATATTACCGCATAGATTGACATGTGATCCCGGTATTCTTGTAGATCTGGGTCAGTGATGTTGACCCTAAGGCTATCAAGAGCCTTTGGTTTGCATCGTCCTTGAAATTTTGGTTGTGCGCCATTTCCTCCAGAATCTCTAGATCGACCAAGATGAGCGCCTTGGTGGGCAGTATCATTCAGATCTGATGCTTTTCTTAGTGGATCTACCTCTTGCGAGGGTTGATCGAAGTTGATTCCCCCTTTTCTGGCTGATTCTTCCGTCATTTCTTCCGTAAGGCCACCTGAGAGCAACTCCTTATGGCCGGCATGATTTCGGGTTGCTGAGGAGCCCGAGATCTTCGAACCCTCAGCCATCTTCTTGGCTTTGTCTATAATGACTTTCTTGAAAGTGGGGGCTCTAGGGGCCCCCGGCCTTCCAACCTTTTGTGCCAGTTTGAGACCTTGTTGCCGCAGATCTTGGAGGTGATCTGGGCTTCTCGCCAGCGTTCTGGCTCTGGATCTGATATCGAACCTTGAAACCCTATACCATTCACATCAGATTTACTGCAATAAATCGGATCAATACAATTAATATAATTATTATTAATATGTAATACTATTAATCTATTGATATAATACAATTAATACAATTTATATTATCATTCAAATTATATTAATAAAATTTCAAATATTTATTATTTCATATTTTTACATTTACATTTTTTTATTATTTAATTAAATTAAATCAAATTAATATATATTTATTATAATTATGAAATTATATTTTTAATTATTAAATAATGATGATGATGGTTAACGTCCACTCAGATCAATCTTTGGTCTATCGAACCTAAAGAAAAGAGTTATTTAGTTTGATATAAGATTTTATTCCTATGCTCAAAAATCTTGGAGAGAAGCCTCCCGAGCTCACTATAATTTTGACATCTTAAAAGGCTAGGAAGGTCAGTATTGTAACAAAGATTATGAAATTGAGCTCTAATGTGGTTGTACTCAGGGCACTCTAAGAGGAAGTGAGTTTCATCCTCGATGTTCATATTCTCACAGAGATGGAAGATCCTTTCCATCCATGGTGTTTTAGGAACTGTCCAACGACCTGTTTCACTATGGAGGTCATGAGAGTTCGTTCTAATCTTGACTATATTAATTTTCTTCTTTGAGCTAGTTCAAATAGAGATATACTTTTGATCTTCTAGGGTGGGGTTGATGACCTCCTTATAATATCTTAATTTTCTTTTAGCTGCTAGATCTTTCTCACACCACATTTTTTCTTTAAAATTAGAAGTAACAATTTTTTTAATGTTATTAATGCAATGCAACATTCTTGTCCATCTTCCAATGGTTTAACTAGGCCCTCGTGTCTTTATACCAACCTCGTTTAAGCTTTAGGTGGTTTTGGTTGGAATTTAAAGCTAGCTTAGGAAGTCTATGGTCTCCTATACTATTGAGCTTGTGCTTGTACAACAAAAGCCTAATCATAGCTAGGATTTCGATAGGGGAAAGGCCCACTTCTATAAGGAGAATAGGATAGGGTGTATTGCTTTTAATACATGATATAAAAGTTTATAGAATTAATATTGATGTATGAGGGAGATTCATCCATATATAAAAAGGACCATTCATGCAATACATATAATAGTTATTACTAGATATTTCTGGATATTGCTAAATATTCTTATTATTAACTTTAATTTTTTCAATATTTATGTTTGTTATTAAATTCAATATTTATGTTTTTTATCAATATTAATAAACAGTGATAAACATAAATGTTTAAAATTAACATATAAAGTATTAATATTAATATAAATATTATTACTATTGTAAATATTTTCATGATTAATATTAATTATTAAAATTAATAATGGTTGATATTAATATTAAAATTAAATATCAATATCTCTTTTAGTGTTAATTAATATTAATATTAATAATAAATACATATGTTAATGTTAAACATAGAAATTTATATAAAAGTAAATTTCGCATTTATCCATTAATGTGAACATTGAGTTAAATATCAAAATAGATATTTCATTAAACAGTAGGATTGATAACTTGAGGTTTACTTAGGTTATATGACATTAGAATTTAAGTTTACATTTTTTTAAGTTCATTGATATTAGAATTAAAAAATTGGTATTTTTATATCATTTGGTCTAAGTAGCATTATGTTATTTTATAACGGGAGGTTTATAAGATAAAATTTTTTAATATTAAAGATTTTTATTTTAAGTTAATATTTATATTGAACTTTTGGAATCTAAGCTTCTGTGATCCATAATATAAATTAGTAGAAATTCTTTCGGTAATAATCACATGCAAAAGAACGTGGTCCACGCGTTTCGAACCAACCAGTGTGGTTCATCATCAGGACTATGTGAGAGATCAGATCCAGACATTAAGTATAAATAGATGTAGAAATGGCTCAACTAGCCGTTAGGATAACGGCTAGTTTGACTTTGAAAAAGTAAAAATTCCATTATTTATTTATTTAATTAATTTAATTAATTTAATTTATTATTATTATTTTATTTATTTATAAAACCTTTAACATATTTATACAACAAATTAACCAATTAATTAATATAATGGTAAGTGATTTAACAAATCGGGGTGTATATATGTAAATTTTGATTAAATTATATAATAATCAATTATTATTATTAATTAATAAATATAATTAATTCTTATTCATGTAATTTAATTATAACAAACCACCTATCAAATAGTCAAACATAGAGTCTATATATATATATATATATATATAAATAAAACAAAAACATAAAAAATAAAAATTAATAAATAAATAAATAAATAAAAACAAAAATAAAATATAAATTAATAAATAATAAAAATAAAAATAATAAAAATAAAAGACCCATCTGTTGAATGTCTTTTGTAATAATGGTTATAGTATGTCGCAGGGCCTCAAAGCTTTCCTCAAAGCGGAGAAAGGTCCTGTTAAAAATAAAAATAAAAAAGAACCTAGTGAATGGTATGGTAGTGTCAGCCTTCCGTTCATCGAGGGTACCATTGATAAGATTGATAAAATACTTAAAAAGCATAAGTTTTCTTCTTATTTCAAGCCCCTTAATACAATTCGTAGTTCTCTAAAATCGGTTAAAGATCTGATTGACCCCAGGGATGGAAAAGGTGTCTACATCATTCCATGTTCCTGTGGGACTCCTTACATTGGTGAGACGGGTCGGTCCATTAATCAAAGGATCTGTGAGCATGCTGCTGATATCAAGCATAGAGGATCTCGCTCATCTACCTTAGCTGAGCATGCAGAAAAGACTAACCATCATGTTTGCATAGAAGATGCTAAGGTCATTGCTAGAATCGACCATTTCCATCATCGTAAGTTGAGAGAGGCTCTTGAAATTGAAAAAAGGCCCATTAATCTCAATAGAGATGATGGTTGAAATATCAGCAGGTGCTGGATTCCTGCCTTATATTCTTGATTTTTTTTTTTAATACTTATTTATTTATTTATTTTTATTTTTATGTATTTAGTTATTTATACTTTATTTATTTGATTATTTTTATTATAAAAAAAATAAAAAATAAAAAAAATAATAATAATAATAAATAAAATAAAATAAAATAAAAATAAATAATAATAATAATATTAATTAATTAATTAATTAATTAAAATAAAATAAAATATTTTTATTTATTTTTATTATTTATTAATTTATATTTTATTTTTGTTTTTATTTATTTATTTATTTTTATTTTTTATGTTTTTGTTTTATTTTTATTTTTATTTATTTTATATATATATATATATATATATATATATATATATATATATATATATATATAGACTCTATGTTTGACTATTTGATAGATGGTTTGTTATAATTAAATTACATGAATAAGAATTAATTATATTAATTAATTAATAATAATAATTGATTATTATATAATTTAATTAAAATTTACATATATACACCACGATTTGCTAAATCACTTACCATTATATTAATTAATTGGTTAATTTGTTGTATAAATATATTAAAGGTTTTATAAATAAATAAAATAATAATAATAAATAAAATAAATAAAATTAATTAAATAAATAAATAATGGAATTTTTACTTTTTCAAAGTCAAACTAGCCGTTATCCTAACGGCTAGTTGAGCCATTTCTACATCTATTTATAGTTAATGTGTGGATCTGATCTCTCACATAGTCCTGATGATGAACCACACTGGTTGGTTCGAAACACGTCCACCACGTTCTTTTGCATGTGATTATTACCGAAAGAATTTCTACTAATTTATTTATATTGAACATCAAACATTTATATCAACATTAAACATAGACATTAATAAAGAAATGAAAATAGATATATTAAGATCAATAATATTGGATTATAAACATTAGATTTATAAAATTGTGAGTTCTTTTTAACTATTGTAATAATGTTCTTATGGCTCATATGATTTTATACATTATGTATAGGTGAATTTTACTATATTTGTAGATGGAAAATTCCTTATGTATGTTAATTTTAATTCTATTCACATGTAACACTTCTCATATCTATATTTTTTTTTGTTTTCAATCTAATTATAATAACATATTTCTCATTATTACAATTATAGTTTAATTCTTCATTTTTTAACGTATTTATGTAGCTCACAACTTCTTTTATTTTACCATGTTTATATATGTTGGAGACTGTTATCTAACTTTCCACTCTCAATTATAACTTTTCTTTAACATGTATTATTTCTCCCTAACAATTACGAAGTTGGTGTTTTAATAAATCTCACCCTTTTTAAATTATGGACAACGTGCCTAGGTGAATCTTACCTCCCCAGTCACTTTCATCCAAACATTATTTACCATCATAAAAAAAAAATCATTTCACGAAACATATTATATTATATACAATACTAATCGATCATTACACAATGTACATGACTCGAGCTCCGATGATAAGGACCTGTTTGATTTTAAACATTATTACAAACCTTGGAAATCATTTGCATTATAATATAATCTCCTATTTATATGTTTTAATCGCACCATTCATACACTATGAAACTTTGCTATGGTATGAAACATTACACAAAATACACAGCAATATTAAAGCATTAAATATGAAATATATCAGCTCGCTTCATTAAAGTTGATATCATATTAATCGATCATCGGATCCGTCGCCACGGTTAATTTATGGTTTGAGGATTTCTTGAGATTTGCAATAGGCCACTTGGCCCTTTAACTTCTGGCCGTGATAGGGTTTTTCAACTCGAATTAAACCTAGCTGTACTGGACTTTTTATAGCTGGGACAACTGTTAATCCGCCCTCGGATTCTACGCAGATCATGAGGGAAGCCTCCGGTGACTTCTACCAGTTAGCTAGTCGATCCTCAGTTTGTTAATTTCTCCATGGCGCGCTCCCAGAGTTGGCTTCTCCTTGGCATCTCCGTCATAAATTTCTTTTAAAGTGATCTTGGAATTGTTACACTAAAACCATCGCTCTCATTTTCTTACCATTCCGTTTGGCTGTAATTTTTTCGAGCTGTATCACATGTTAACCTTCTGATTTTCGTCTCTTTACTAATAGTTGACACTCACAGAGAAAAAAAGCTCTTTAATCAACACTGGGAGCTGAGATTTTAGGCTAGGAATGTCGCAAACAAACATTATCCGTTAATCACCATTTTAGTTATAACTATTCTGGGTTTTAAATTCCATTGCTTGTTACAGAACTAACTATAGGCTTTCATGCTCGATTTTAGATTAACTCATAGCATAGTTTTAATTTCAGGTTGCACGATGGTCGATTTTTCCAATAGGTATTTCACCCAGGCTTTTACCAATCGATAATAACTTTGTTTTTAAAAATCTTTTCCTTAATTATTATTGCTTACGAGCTGGCTACTCAATAGGGTTTGTTTTTGTCTCGCAGGTTAGTGGACTTCACCCAAAACCTTGCCAGCATTTCTCACCAGTACTTCATCATTCCATGACTAATGTACATCCCCTTACCAACAGGTACATCGCTATGTGAAGAGATATTTTGCCGATGTATATTATATGACACTTAAAATTAAAGGCTCGAGGTTTGAATCTTGACCTAGGGTTTATGAACTCTTTGAAGTTTTTCTTATCTTAAATGTGAAGGGTTTTATTTTAGGGTTTCAACCCAGATTGTATTAAGAGTACTGTTAATAGCTTTTACGATTCCATTATGCAAACTGAGTAACTTCTACTGTTATTATTTTGAGGCTGAGGCCTTGAATAGTTGTTCTGATATTTACATGTAATCTAAACATTGCGCTATTTCTATTTATATATACATATTACAACATTCTTGTTAATTCACAGTTTCTGAAGTTTTCTACTTGCAATCATATGTTATGCATAGAAATATAAGTTTCATTTGTTAAACTACAGTTCGATAAGGATTTTCATGAATCGTTTTAGCTGCTATTAGCATTCTTTACTCGGCACGAACTGAAAGACTCTTGTAGCTTTCATCCTCTGCAAATTATCTTTATATGTAGAAAAGGTTTTCGTGCTACATATTTCTATTGTTATAAGGGTTTTCACTCCCTAGTTCTCTTTCAAATGTTTACTTCTTAAATATTTCTTATGTATTTACTTCTTTTATAATATGATATGCTCCTGCATGTGCTGGTGTCTGGACCACGATAGCTTTAGAGTCCGTGTACAGCAGGGATTGGCCGCGGATGATGTATCCCGGTTAAGGATTTACACCCAGGACTAGGGTCGACAGTCCATCGAGACCCATGTACCCTTTCCTATTGTGTCTGGTCTTTAAAACAGTAACATTATTTGTATATTCTACAACATTGTACAATTATCCAAAGCTATTTCTTCGCTGTTAAACAAACAAACTGTTCTTCCACTATTATTACAGTGGTAAAATAAACATGCAGAATGTAATTACGCCTCTTTTGCTTATAAAACATATAGGCTATGGCTTGTTTATCTACATTTTAAATTGGTCTTTCTAACAAGAAAGGTTTGGCTATGTTTCTTGTTTTACTTCTATCTATAATAATCAACAGAGAACATATAACATAAAATAAATAGTTAACACTGCTCTACATATTTCCAGAGAGAAATATTATTCTCTGCATAACTCGATTCCTTCCTTAGATAAAAATGTAAATAAACCAAATTTACAACTTTAAAAGAGGCTCAACAACATAGTATTCAACCATAAAATACATTGTACTCAATCTTTCAAATTAAGTTTCAGACTAACTTAGGGTTCCTCAGTAGTACTTATCTGAAATACTCAGATTCAAGCTGTGGTCCTCCCAACCATTCAAGGGAAGCTATTACATCCTCCACTTGCCCCCTAGCTCTAGAATCTGGACGGTGCCATGGGTTAATAGTGGATTCTTCTGCTATGACCTCTGGGTGGCCAATCCAGTCACAATCAAAACTTTTTGTTTTACAAGGGTTGTTGTAAGCTATTTTCAACTGGTCCCAACCAGCTCTAGAAAATACTCCTCCTTTACCAATTTCACAGAACCCCTACTCCTCCTTTTGGATTTAGCTTTATCCTCAAAGGAGTAGGTAACTATTTTCCAACTGTCCCCAACCACCTCCTATTCTTGGAAACCTTTTTACCAACAGCTTAAAATATTTATTTTCATTAATTGGTTCCTCCTAATAACTCAATAAAAATAAAAATAAAAATGTGTTTTATGAACAATAAAAATTTAAGTCTTTCATGCCAGAAAATAAAATAAGCAAATTGTCTTTAACTAGTTAATATTAGTTAACTCTTAATGAGGCTGTCACATCCACCTTATATTTTTTTATTCCCATTGACAATGGTTTTAACAACATAGAAATACAATATCTTGAATTACTGTACCTAACTTATCATCTTGAAAATGATCTTACTTTAATATTTTCCATGCTATGTTTTAATATTTCTTGTGTCCAACCATATAACTTCTACATACTGAATTTAATTAAGTCAACTTCTCTCTCTAACTTAATTGTTTAACTTTCACAATTCCACTAATTATATTTCCCCACGTTCACTCTATGATATATATATATACCAATGTTCAATTAATAATCATACATTAATGGAATTGAACTCCTTTTATTATTGATATTTAATTATACATAGTGTGTGTTCCAAGGTTCGTAATGTTCATGAATATTCGTTTAATGTTGCAACTATGTAGTTTGGTTTTCGGACCTGTGATATTATTTGGACTCAATATATATTATCACATAGTTTGAATTATCATAGAAATATCTTTATGACCTTGTTTCATATGTTAAGTACCTTTCCATTAAACATATCGGTACTCCTTGAAAATTTTATTGATTTGATATCTGTTGTGTCATCGGTTTTTGTCCTTCAGTGCGATTTTTAGTAGTCACTCTTCAATGCTGCCCATACATTCTGTGTCCCGATGTACCAATCTCAACGAGAAATTTCCTCGGGATATGGCTTAATTAATTTTCATGTACACTTCACATGGCTTCCTCTGTCCGAATTTCAATGCATCGATCTAAAGGATGAACCCAAATCCAATGCCATGTGGACAACGGGAAGAGCGTTCATGTTTGCAGTTTCTCAGGGAATAAGAATTTTAGTTTTTGATTCTGAATTCTCATTTGGACGCGTAGCTTCCGCCTAGTTCTGTGCAACTTGCCTCTTCTATGAATAGAAATTTTGTAACCTTCTCGAACCGAGATGGTAAATGATGTTCTTCATGTGGAAAATAGTTTTCCATTCCTCTACAAGTTGTGTATTCGATTTATTTTCCTCATTCAATATCTTTCTTGATTTATTTCTGTTTTCCTTTGCCACATTCATTTTATTCATTTTGTTTGGGTTTATTTATTTAATCTCAGTTTCATTTTTATATACAGGGACATGTCTTCAAGTTCACGAATGAGTCTCAACTATTTTCTGAGTAATGGGTAAGTAATTTTCATAAGACTCCTATACTATTGGAATAATTCACATTTTTTCCTTTGCGATGAATGAATTTGGACCGAAGTTTAATAGATATCTGTCATGCTTAGTAAATAAATAAATTCGATATGAATTTTCTTAAATATGATAGAGAGAGAGTCAGATAATTGAAATTTTCTCGTCTTTCACATGACACTGACTAATTATTTGTCAATTTATAAATTAGTATTCCCAAATTTATAGTATTGTTTTGAAATTCCTTTCAGAGTGAATACTATTTCATGTTTTTTGTTCTAAGATAGTTAAACTCGTAGTTGCATTGGTCCCATGACACAATGTCTCAATTATTCGACCGCAATGCTCAAACCCTACAACTTTCTAGGTAAGTTATCATGGCTTATGATGTCCCAGTCACTGGGTAATACCGCTGTCTTTTTCGTGTAGTTGAGAACAAGAATTTAAAATTTAAATTCTATTCTTCATTAATGTTTCTACAGTTTTAATTTTTTTTCTTTTCGTTACCTATACATTTCCTCATTTACACTAAATGGGCTCTTGGGCCTCTCTTTCTCCAGTTGAATGATAGATTAATAATTTTAATTTATTATAATGGTGGTTGTTTCTTTAATATGCCACATCTTCTTCTTACATATCAATTTAATAGTATACGTAATTTCTATTCTGTAATATCTTTTCATTTGTGTTCACGATTTCAATATTTGATATTAAATAAAATTATTTGTGTTTTTCTTGGGTTTCAAATATCGTAGAGATCCCATTCCCATAAGGTAATGGAAGCTCTAGTTCTCTGTTGACCGTTTTCATTCCTCTACTTCATATACTTTTATTAACAATAACTTTCATATAGCTAATTTATAGCTTTGTTATTTACAGGTAAGAAAAGAACACCGCAGTATACTACAGTTCGAGTTCACATTCAACTCTTTCGATTCGAGTTTTTTGTTTTTTGTTTTAATTGGTCATTCACTGCTATCCAGGTTGGTATTAAAATTTCATGGAAGATTCGACATCCATATCATGCCTCCATATTTTGAATTTCTCATTTTAGTTCCACAAGGAGCTTAGTTCCTGGAACTGTATATTTTAACTACGTGTAGCCCTAAATATCACAGAGTACTTTCTGAAATTATTATTTCATATTCATAACTGTAATATAGCTAGACTGTGTTTACTCTTTAGTGAGGACTTAAGATTTCCAACCATACTCAATTTTGCGGTAATATTTGTTCAATTTATTTGTCCCAATAGGTCTCCTATTTGTTTCGTATATAGAAATAGTTCAAGGTGCATATATATCAGAATACTTTTTTGTCTATGAATTCTAGTATATGTTTTCTATATTTCTACAACTACTACAACCCAGAGATATTTTCATATTAAAACACACAAATGGTCTTATTGTAGTATACATTTATAATCATTCATATATTAGTCCCACTCGATTGTCAATTTTAGGTTTCTCTTATGTATACTGCACATTTACCTACGATTTTTATATCTCTATTAGGTTTGCAAATTGTAAACATTGAAAACCATGCTTCTATTAAAACAAGAAATTTCTAATACTACTTCTCAATAAGATAGTATGATGTAGTTTGTATCCTGTATAATACCGAAATATTTAGCTCTGGTCAAATACCAGGATTTGCTATGTTATATCAGTTCTTGGTATAAGAATACAGTGCTATTGTCTACATGTATATATATATATATATACAAGCATACCAGTATGTATATACAGTTTAATATCTTTGTTAAACTATATAATTAATTTGAGATAGTCAAAATTTATATATATAGACATAGTCTCTATTCATGTTGTTTGTTCATTTCCTTTCTCTAATGTATGCATAAGTTCATCTGGTGTATAGTACAAAATCTATTTTATTTTTCTCTAGGTGGTGCAGAAATATTCAATTGTACAATACAACATGTCTTTAGCTATAAGTGTCTATATGTTCCATTTCTGCATGTTGCTTTCTGTTTAGATTTTTTATTTTTATTTTTAAATAAATTGTGCAATTTCTTAACACTATAATAAAACAACTAATTTACATAATTTTCAGTTTCCTGTGAGGTGCCTAACCTCAGATCTAGACCCATCACCAGGTTTTAGACATTCTGAGAGTTGGTCCTCACATAACATGTCTGTACAATAATACAGATTTTAGTATTGCCTCTATAATGATTTCCGTTAAATGTACAGATCCACAAAAGATAATTGTACTAGTAATTTTTCAAATCTCTAAACAACAAGTTAAACTCAGAATTTACATATTAATATGGCTACTTTATCATTTCCAGTAGTTCATCACAACATGAAAATCTAAGTCAAAGACCATTCTATACTAATTGTGCATACCAATTAGGTTTGACTAGGTACGTCCCAACCTTAGAGCTCCTTCTCCATAGCTCACCCTCGAGCAAAGATCTTTTCCTCCAGTGATATACAACCCTTTTGTCTATCCTGGATCAACTTATTTAAGCTTTCTTTTCCTAGCCTGTTTCCCTCAATTGTGTCTAGTTAATTCAGGATGCTATATTCCTATTTTCCTAGGCTTTCCCTTTGTTTCTTCCACAAAGGTACTTTTAAAGCTAGCTTTTCTGCTTTTCCATCTTTATTCCACCTCTTCCCAATAATTTCCTCTTTATTTGGGTATTTAGATATTTATCTCCAATCTAATTTTAGTATCTCACTTTATTCCTTCCAAGGATTTCTGGAAGTCTGGGAAAGTCTTACAACCTTATCCATCCTCATGGATTGGGTTTCCAGATCTCCAATGTTAATCTAGTCATTGCACATAATTTTCCATTTTATTTTATTAATTTAAAATAATAAAATGAATTCACATATTTTTTTTCCATTGGGGTCCACTGTACCCTTTTGGACCTGTTCAAATGTGTATCAAAAGCATAGAAAAATGGGGATATTACATATTTCCCCTCTAAAAACAAAACACCATCCTCGGTGTTGTAAGGACAAATAAAACAAAATCACTGTTTAAACAATGATGGATATTTTTCCATCATACCTTCCTCTCACTCCCAAGTATCCTCTTTGGGTGCAAAGTGCCTCCACTACACTTTCACCCTAGCCATTGTCCTGTTCCTGAGCTCAATTTCTTCCTGTGCCAATATTTGAAGGGGCTCTGGAAACTGGTGTTGCTCCTGGCACTAAGTCAATTGAGAAATCAATTTCTCTCCTAAGGCGAAAATGAGGAATTTCATCTGGAAACACATCTTTGAATTCTTTGATAATAGGTAATGTTTCTAAAGGATTCTCTTCTTCTTGCTGTCCCAATTCCTCTACATGCACAGAATATTCTTGGAAACCCTTTCTAGCAATTCTTTTCAATTGAAGGGCTGAAATTTGTCTCACAGATATGGGCTTGGGTTTGCCTTTTACTATGACGGGTTTTCCCTCCTTATTGATACAATGTATTGTTTTGTCTAAACAATTTAACATGGATTCATGTTTATCTAACCAGTCCATTCCTACTAGTACATCATAGGACCCTAAAGGTAGAATATTTAGATTTAGTTTATTTTGGTATCCATTGAGATTTATGGTTTTTTGGGGTAACTTATGATTTACTTTCCTTTTTGTACCAGTGGCCAACTGAACTAACCTGGATCTATGAAAATAGAATCATGTTGGTCAACAATCATACCTTCTAATTCAACCACAGTGGACTAGTGTTCTACCTGATGATCTTCTAGAGCGGCACTAATTTTGGGGATGTTACTTGCCACATCATTAACAATCGTTGCTTCTCTCATTACTTGTATAGTCTGAATGTTTCTGTGTGGAAAATCTCTTAATAAATGAGGTTCTCCACAACCCCAACACTTTAGAGGTTCTCTCATTTTAACAATCTCCTCTCTTTTATTGTTTTCATTCATATGTTTGGATATTGTTTGTGATTGAGCGGTTTTATTTTCTCTGGTTTTGCTAAATTTATTCCTTTGGTGATTCCTACCAAATTTCTTTAAATATGTTGGTTTTTTCCTCTTTCCACTGGATTCACCCTTCTCTTTGTTTTGTTAATCCTTTTCTTGTTCATTTTTTCCCTTGAATTGCTGGTAACACAACCTTGCTTTGCGCACCACCTCATCCATGGTCTTGGGATTATTAAACTCTATCTTTTCCTTGTATATAGTAGGTAGACAGTTTAAGAAACATTGTTCCTTTTCCTTATCCTCCCTTATATAAGGTACATATCGAAGCATATTGGTGAATTTGGTTACAAATTCATTAATAGTAAGTTGGCCCAATCTAAGTTCATGAAATTATTTTGCCTTATCATCATAATAACGTTCATTCAGGTATCTATTTTTGAAGTTGACTTGAAAATCCTCCCAAGTAACAATTTTTCCATCAATGACATGAACCATCTTGGTTTCTTCCCACCACAAGGTAGCCTTACCCTGCAGCTGATATATAGCTAACCTGGCTCTCAAGTTACTTTCATATTCGTAAACCTAAAAGTACTTTATCACGTTTAGAAGCCATTCTTCAACATATTCCTCCTTCTCTCCATCATAGGAGGGAGGCTTGATTTTCCAGAATTCACCCTGCAGTTCCTTATTCCTCCTAAACTATTGTCTAGAGGAATCATCTTCCTCAGAATCTTCTAAGTGATTTACCCTTCCCTTTCTCTTCCTTCCAGAATCTTCACCTTCTTGACTATTTCGGGAGGTCAATTCTCTTAACAATCTATCTTGCTCTTCGCTAGCTAAAGATAGCCTTTCATTGTGGCTTTTTAGTTGTATCATTTCTCTTTGCATTCGATGCAACATAGCCATTAATGAAGCATTTGGATCTGGTGTATTTTCTCCACCACCCAGATCTATTAGAAAATTATATATTATAGAGCAATGCAACACATAAAACATGCAGAAAATACAAGCACACAAAACACATAAAACCAGAGAGATACATATATACGTGGTTACCCAGTTTGGGCTACGTCCACCCCAAACAACCAGTCCTTCCTTTCTATTATCTAGCAAAATGAAGAGACAAAACCTACAATAGATCCACTGTAATATCCTTTGTTCTCTCTCATAGTCTCTCTATCTATTTCCTGCTCAGAGAATACACATATAATACACAACTGCAATAAAATACCCTCATACAAAGAGAGGGGTTGCCTTCTCAGGCAAAAAACCCTAAAATAAACATAACTTCTACCGTCAGATCATCTGCCTAATGAACGACCCAGATTGAATAGAAATTACTATAATTTTACAAGGAAATTTTACATCTGTTTTTAGCTTCGGGGGCGCTGCCTGTGAAACCCCTGCCGGAGGACCACTGGCCCTCTCACCCCCCAGCCGAGGGGTCAGCCTGCCCCGGACCCTGCGGGGGGGACAAGTCCCCTCCACACCCCCCCGTTGCGGGGGTGTACGGTTTTCTTGGGGTATACATCCAGCTAAGACAAGGATCTCTGAATCAGGATGAAAATCAGGCTCTACACCCAACGATATCCACATACATCTTGTCCCCTTCACTCATAGTTCACAACTTCAACACTATTTCATTGTACATAAAATTAAACATTAGTGAAATTTAAATTTAATACTAATTTACAGCAACATAATTTTTTTGGTGCGAGCACATATTTTGCCCAGTGTTTTAACTTCAGCTCTGATACCATTTGTAACACCGCTCATATCTATTTTTTTTTCAATCTAATTATAATAACATCTTTCTCATTATTAAAATTACAGTTTAATTCGTCTTTTTTCGATGTATTTATGTCGCTCACAAATTCTTTTATTTTACCATGTTTATATATGTTGGAGAGTATTATCTAACTTTCCACTCTCAATTATAACTTTTCTTTAACATGTATTCTTTCTCCCTAACAATTACGAAGTTTGTGTTTTAATACATCTCACCCTTTTTAAATTATAGACAATGTGCCTAGGTAACTCTTACCTCCACCTTATATTTCTTTATTCTCGTTGACAATGGTTTTAACCACATAGAAATGAAATATCTTGAATTACTATAACTAACTTATCATCTTGAAAATTCTCTTACTTTAATATTTTCCATGCTATGTTTTAATATTTCTTGTGTCCAACCATACAACTTCTACATACCAAATTTAATTAAGTCAACTCCTCTCTCTAACTTAATTGTTTAACTTTCACAATTCCACTAATTATATTTCCCCACACTCACTCTATGATATATATACATACCAATGTTGGATTAGTAATCATACATTAATGGAATTGAACTCCTTTTATTATTGACATTTAACTATAGAAAGTGCGTGTTCCAAGGTTCGTAATGTTCATGAATATTCGTTTAATGTTGCAACTACTTAGTTTGGTTTATGAACTTGTGATATTATTTGGACTCAATAAATATTATCACGTAGTTTGAATTCTCGTACCAATATCTCTATGGCCTTGTTTCATACGTTAATTACCTTGCCATTAAACATATCGATACTCCCTGACAATTTTATTGATTCGATATCTATTGTGTCATCGGTTTTGGTCCTTCTGTGCGATTTGTAGCAGTCACTCTTTAATGTTGCGCATACATTCCATCCCCCGAGGTACCAATATCAACTAGAAATTTTCTCAGGATATGGCTTAATTAAATTTCATGTACACTTCAAATGGCTTCCTTCATCCGAATTTCAACGCATCGATATGAGGGATGACCCAAGATCTAATGCCACGTGGACGACGGGAAGAGCGTCATGTTTACGGTTTCTCAGGGTACAAGAATTTTAGTTTTTCATTCTGGATTCTCATTTGGACGCGCGAATTCCGGATAGTTCTGTGCAACTCGCCTCCGCTACGAATAGAAATTTTGTAACCTTCCCTTCATTCGATGGAGTTCAATTTTTTTTAGAAATGCTTGCCTATTTTTTTTGTTAAGTTTGTTGACTTTACAAGGTAAAGTCAAGGAACTCGATACTCTTATATAATACAATAGTTTGCTATTGGCTTAATATATGCGTTGATATATTTGTTGGCATTAAACATTAATATAATGCATTATCTGTTGTCTCAACTTCAACTTTTTATTGTGCTACTTTAGTGGCTCGATTGTGATGAAACAGTATGTCCTCTTTTGCCTCTAAAATCACATGTAAATTCGAGGTGCATTATATTATGATGGTTTTATCTCTCTCTCTCTCTCTCTCTCTCGATATATATATATATATATATATTGGTGCATAACATTATATTAATGGATATTTCACCTATATATTGTTTGTTTGAATGCGTTAAGGCATAAATAATCAAGAAATGTTAAAATTTGGTTAGATCAAGAGGATTTCCTATGCAAGAATGAAAGAAAAACCCAGCAAATGGTGTCATAGATGAATATTTTTGTTCTTCAAGCAATGCCACTCTGTAACATGTTCTTAAGAATGTTATTATGTCACTTGTTATTAGAGCCCCAAAAATGTGTGGATGGCTAGTAGCTAGAGTTGCTAACATCACTGTTGTACAAATTAGATGGTACAAACTTGTAGTGCACCAAACTTCCTAGACCCAGACCTTCTATGCCTCAGATACTAACAACCTTGTTTTTAGACCAAAGGATCCATTTCACTCATTCCTTTCAAAAGGCATTGCGGTGTTCTAATATCGATTTTGTACTAGAATATATATATATATATATATATATATATATGTGTATATATATATATATATATATATATATATATATAAATATATATATATATATATATATATATATATATATATATATATATATATATATATATATATATATATATATATATATATATATATATATATATATATATATATATATATATATATATATGTATGTATGTATGTATAGACTGCATGGTTTTCCAACATAAAATATTTATAACTTATTCTTTAGTTGTCATGAATCAACATAATAGCAACATTCAACATATTTCAGAAAAATACAAGAGGAAATATTTTTTTTTTAACCTTATATTACTTGACCTATTCCAAATTTATTTTCTCTCACAAATATTATTTTAAATCTTAAATCTTTAAACCCCTAGCCATTGATTTCAAAGGGCGAGGGAAGCAGAGGTATAGAATAATTCTTTCCCCAAAAAAAAAAAAAGGTTAGATCATTGTGTTTCCACCACTTCCAAAGGAGGAGAATGTTGGAAATGTTGGAATTGATGTCAAAAGAAGTGTTCCATGTTAATGAGGTTTGGGTAGTTTTATGATTAATGAGTTTGTCATATTTTTATAGTCCCCATTGCTTTATAGTGCAAGGTTGATTTCTTCATGAATTGATATGCTTGATGGAAAAGGAGTAACAAAGTGTGATCATCATATGTCGAGCTAAGTATGGTTGTGAAGTCTTCTAGAAAAGGAGCAGTAGATAGGTATTTTAATACATGCTTATTATGAAAGAAACTACAAAAATAGAATAAAAGATAGATCAATGCCTTAGAAATAAGCCATTTCGAGGGAAAAACCTCCTTTAAATTACATAAATGAAAAATTCTTGGATGATACAAATGAGAAAAACTCCTTCTATATATAGGAGTCCATGGGGTCACAGTATATTCCTAGCCGACCTAACAATAATAATGTAAGGGCACAGTAATAATAATATGGGGGATACAGGGGTACAAAATTAACAATAAGGGAGCTACACTAACAATAATAAGGGACTATACTGGTAATATAGGGACCTAACATGCCCCTCTCCTTCAAAAAAGTGTTGTCCTCAATTCTTGATTAGCTCTTGATTCTTTTGTATAAAATTCTCATCCTCCAATATAGAACCTTCTGTGGGTAAGTTCTTCCACTTGATGAGATACTATGAAATTGATCGATTTCATAGCTGTCAAGTTCTTATTTCTGTGACTGCTTCAGGTTCCAATATGATTTTTCCTTCCTCATCAAGTTCTGGCAATATTGTTTGAACTAGAAGTTTTTCACCTATAACCTTCATTAAGCATGTAACATGGAAAACTGGAGGCACTCACGAAGAAGCAGGAAGTTCCAATTTGTATGCTATAGTTCCAATATTTTGCAACACCTTGTAAGGACCATAGTACTTTGGCGATAATTTATTATCCTTCTTAGCTTGATTGAGGGACATTTGTTTGTATGGTGGTATCTATAAAAATACCCAGTATCCTACATCAGAAATTATCTCGCTGCGATGTTGATCTGCCTATTGTTTTATTCGATTTTGTGCCAAATTTAGGTTATCCTTTAAGAGTTGGAGAAATTTTTCTTGATGCTCGATGTGATCTTCCACTGCTTGAACCTTAGAATTTTCTCTTGAAGATGATGTGATGGATGGTGGATGATATCCATAAAGTGCCATAAATGCGGTCATTTTTGCTGCATTATGGAAGGAAGTGTTATACCACCATTCAGCCAGAGGTAACTACTTGAACCATTGTGTTTGTTTATCAGATACAAAACAACGAAGATATCCTTCCAAATTTTTTTTCACTATCTCAGTTTGACCATCAGATTGAGGATGATAAGAGGAGCTATGAGCTAGTTGATACCCAAACAAGAAAATAATCCCGTCCAAAAATTTCCAATAAAAATGGGCTATCTGTCGCTTACAATAATATTTGGCTTTCCATGTAGATTTTGAATTGTTTCCGTAAATGTAGTAGCAACTGTACTTCCTTTAAA
The DNA here is from genome assembly GCA_034641835.2 of Pinus albicaulis. Lineage (NCBI taxonomy): Eukaryota > Viridiplantae > Streptophyta > Pinopsida > Pinales > Pinaceae > Pinus > Pinus albicaulis. The sequence continues at coordinate 1,128,620,992 of CM076574.1, forward strand.
TGGATGAGATAATCCACAAAAGTGTGCATACTTGGTAAGTCTATGAACTACCACCATGATGACACTCTTTCCTTAATAGTCTGATAAACCTATGATAAAATCCATTGAAATATCCTCCCAACGTTGACTTGGAATGGATAAAGGTTGTAAAAGACCCAGGGTCTTAATTGTCTCAACTTTATTTTGCTGGAAAACCAAATATCCCGCTACAAAATTTTGAATATAAAATTTAAGGGCGTTGCCAAAAATTATTTCTTCACCCTATGGTAAGTTTCTAAAAATCTTGCGTTTTCTCCTAAAGGAGAAGTGTGCAATTCAAAAAGAATATTTTGTTTTAGTTAGGAATTCTTACAAAGATATAAGCGATCTTTGTACCATAAGGAATAATTTTCCTACTAAATGTATTAGATGTACTAGGATCTTGCTGGAACTTTTGAATGAGTGTTCACAATTCTTCGTCCTTCTTCCATTCATCCCTTGCTTCGGTTGTCCAGTATGGTTGGATAATAGAAATGGCACAGAGTAATGCTTCCACCTCTTCATCCTTTCTTGTAAGTGCATCTGCAACAAAATTTAGCTTCCCATTTTTGTAGATTATTTCAAAGTCATAACTCAACATCTTCGTGACCCATTTTTGTTGCTCTTCTGAAGATAGTCTTTGTTCCAAAAAGTGTTTAAGACTATCATGATCAATTTTTACCTTTAAGTGTCTTCCCATTAGGTAAGGTCGCCATTTATTTAGTGCATGTAGTATTTTCAAAATTTCCTTCTCATAAATAGCTTTCTGTAAATGCTTTCCTTTGATTGGACGACTTTTAAAAGAAATGGGTCTTCCTTCTTGCATTAAAACAACACCAATTCCATTTCTTGAGGCATCACATTCAATAATAAAGGTTTTTGTGAAGTCCGACATAGTTAAGATCGGTGCTAGGCACATTGCCTTGTTAAGATGTTCAAAGGCCTTAGTTGCTTCAGGAGTCCATGAAAATGCATCTTTATTCAATAATGTTGTTAGAGGTGCTGGTATTCTCCCATAATTCTTAACAAACATGTGATAATACCCTGTTAACCTAAGAAATCCTTGCAAATGATTTATGGTTGTGGGGACTTTCCATTCCTTAATGGATTTAATTTTGTTACGGTCTACCTTAACACCCTCGTGAGATATAATATGACCCAGATATTCCACCTCTTGTACTCCAAAGAAAAATTTGGAGGATTTTTCATATAATTAGTTCTCCTCGAGTAGTTTGAGCACCCTGTCAACATGTTGAACATGATCCTTCCAAGACCTGTTGTAGATTAGTATATCATCAAAAAATACTAACATAAATTTTATAAGGAAGGGTTTGAAAATGGAATTCATCAACCCTTGAAATGTAGAAGGCGCATTGGTAAGGCCAAAAGGAATGACCATAAATTCATAATGAGCCTCATGAGTTCGAAATGTTGTTTGAAGAATATATTCAGTCTTCATTCTAATTTTATGATATCCTGAATGAAGATCAAACTTGGTAAAATAAATTGCTCTATGTAATTCATCCAATAATTCATCAATCAAATGAATGGGAAATTTAAATTTAATAGTGAGCTTATTGAGCTCCCTATATTATGGACACATGTGCCATGATCCATCTTTCTTGTACAACAATACTATTGGACTTTGACTAGGTTGAATTATACCAACCTATAACATTTCTGGAATCATATGTCCCATTTCGCTCTTTTGGACATAAGGATATATGTAAGACCTAATGTTTGGAGGAAAATTTCCTAGAATCAAATGAATAGCATGATCATGATCATGAATAGGTGGGAGTCCTTTGGCAGTTTCAAAAACCTTGGAATGATTGTACAATATTTTTTGGAGATATGGAGAAATAGATGATTTTGATGTTGGAACTTTTGGTGAGCATAATTGTGAAATTACGCTTCATTGTTCTTTCTTCAGAAGCTTTGTCATGACATTAGAGATTATTATCTTTCTCGAATTCCCTACGAGACCCCATAATTTGATTTTGTTTTCTTCCAAAAAACATTTCAAGAAAATTTCTTTAAAATTTAAAGCTACCATCGCCAGAGATTGTAACCATTGTACTCCTAGTAAAATATCAACACCTCCCATTGAAATCTAAACCATTGGACTATTAAATACATATTCCCCCATGGTTATCTTGATATTGTGCCATTTTCTAGATAAATTTATAGTTCCTCCATTTGCAACCATCAATTGACATTCTGGTGCTAGGTATAGGAAGCAATTCAATTCCTTGGCTACATTACAATGAATAAAATTATGGGTACTACCCGAATCAATCAACACTATTACCTTTTTCTTCTTGATATGTCCTTCTATATTGAGATTTTGATTTGTGGTAATTCCTACCAATGCATTGCACGATATGGTCAGGCTCATTTATTCTTTATCTAGGGTTGGTTCCTTGTGTATATCCTCTTTTGAAGTTTCTTGTTCATTTTCTTCCTCATCTTCACAATCTATGTAAAATAATTTATTCTCAGCACACTTATGAAATTTAGTGTATTTTTTATCACAACTGTAGTAGAGCCCTTTTGATATTTTCATTTCCAATTTTTGTGGTGTCAACCTTGTAGGTTGTGGAAGTCTACGAGTATCAACACTTACATATTTATAGATGTGAGTGGTGGGCTTCCTTGTTGCCATAATTTTACATTCAATTTTTCTTGCCAACCTGAATGCCTTCTCCAATGAACTAGTTTCCCAAACACGAACCTTATGTTGGATGTTATCCTTTAAAGTCCCTATGAAGACATCAATCCTATGTTCCTCTGGAATATCAATTACCCTTATATTCAATTTTTGGAAGTCCTCAATGTGATCCATGACTGAACTCTTTTTTTTAATACTTATCAATTGGCTAAATAAGGTGTTTCTCTTTGTATCCTCATAATGTGCTATCATTTCCTCCATAAAAATTGACCAAGTGACAATATTTTTATAGGGAAAAAGCCATCGATACCATACAAATGTATTTTGTTCTAAATATAAAGTTGCAATGCGTACGTTTTTGTGTGTTTTGCGATCAAAATATTGCTCCATCTGTAGTATCCATGTTAGGTTATCCTAGACATCAAACTTCCTCATATCAATCTTTGGAATATGGTGGGTCTTCCATTCAACATTCGAGTTTATAAAATCATGATTAACATTTATTTTGTTCTCATCATGAGTTTTCTCTACTATATTTTTAACCTTAGGAATAAATTCTTGTATCAACTTTGTCTAACCTTCCTTAAAACCTTCCATGTCTCCTTTTAGATCATTCTTCATGTCTTCCATGTTGTCTTTCAATTTTTCTTCGAACTTAGCTTCCATGTCTTCCATGCCATTATTCAAACCATCCATCTTAGCTTCCACGCCTTTATTCAAACCATCCATATTAGCTTCCATTCCCTTCTTAAAACCATCCATCTCAGCTTCCACACCTTTCTTCAAATCTTCCCATTAATTTTTTTTTGCTCTTTGTGAGAGTGAAATTTATTGCACTTGCTTTTGTATTTTTGATATATCATGTTGCACTTATTCATCTTCTTGAGTCATAGTAGAGTATTCTGAGGGTTTAATGGGTGTTGAATTCTTTTAAGGGGGCATTTTAGAACCCAATACTGATATCTATGCTTCAAAATGCCCTTGGAATCACTTCAAATTATTTTTTCAAACAAGACTTATGCAATTTGAAAACAAAATACACAAATTTCTCTTTCTTTTGAGGAGCTCGATATTGAAACTGAATTATATCTGTGATTTTAGATCTTCAAAATATGAAATTCGGTTCTGTAGTAGCCCTCTGAATCTTCTTTCGAATGCCATAGTTCTGACCTGATTTGGATGCTTCAAGACAAATTTATGCCCAGTCTCCTATAATGACCTAATTATGGACTAGTTTAGTAGAGTGCACTTGTACGACATGCCACGTGTCACTATTTCCTCCTTCGGATCTAAAATTGATACACAGGAAAATACAATCTGTGTAATTTCAGCTAATTTTTATAGAATTCCAATATGATGCTCAAAGAGAGTGTTATGATGATTTTTCCAGGGTCAAAACCATAATTTCCACAGATCATATCTCCCAAAATATTGTGTACCAAGATCTGAAATTTTTATACGAAGTTCCTCAGGTTTTCAGGTTCCAGTTAAAGAAATTTCAGCTTCTAAACCTTCCTAGAAAACAAGTTATAGAAAAAATTCCACGATGACCTGTTTGGAACAACAAAACCCTAGAATCCAAAGCTCTGATACCAAATGTTATGAAACTAGCTCCAAAAATAGAAGAAAAGAGAGACCAACGCCTTAGAAATAAGCCACTTCGAGGGGGAAACCTCCTTTAAATTACATAAGGGAAAAATTCTTGAATGATACAAATGAGAAAACCTCCTTCTATATATAGGAGTCCATGGGGTTAGAATATAATCCTAGCCAACCTAACAATAATAATATCAGGGCACAATAATAACAATATGGGGGTTACAGGGGTAAAAAATAACAATAAGGGGGCTACACTAACAATAATAAGGGAATAAACTAGTAATATAGGGACCTAACTGTATTATTATGATTGATGATTATAAGAGCAACAAGAGATGAAAGTGATGACAAAGGAACAAAAAAGTAAAAAAAACAAGAGAATAAATATATAATATTGCAGAGATTTTTTTTCTTTTTGATCCACGTGGAAAATAATTACTGCAATTAATAATTATTTTTATAGTAGCCACAGTGCTTGATTTAAATGGATGAGATAATGCACAAAAGTGTGCATACTTGCTAAGTCTATCAACTACCACCATGATGACACTCTTTCCTTCTGACTTAGGTAAACCTGTGATAAAATCCATTGAAATATCCTCCCAACGTTGACTTGGAATGGATAAAGGTTGTAGATAACCGGAGGTTTTAATTGTCTCAAATTTATTTTGCTGGCAAAACAAACATTCTGCCATAAAATTTTGAATATCAGATTTAAGGCCATCCCAAAAAAATTCTTTCTTCACCCTGTGGTAAGTTTTTAAAAATCTTGAGTGTCCTCCTAAAGGAGAAGTGTGCAATTCCAAAAGAATATTTTTTTTTAGTTGGGAATTATTACAAAGATATAAGCGATATTTGTACCATAAGGAATTATTTTTCCAACTAAATGTATCATATGTACTAGGTTCTTGTTGCAACCTTTGAATTAGTGTCCACACTTCTTTTTCCTTCTTCCATTCATCCATTGCTTCGGTTATCCAATCTGGTTGGATAATAGAAATGGCAAGTGCATCTACAACAACATTTATCTTCCATTTTTTGTAGATTATTTCAAAGTCATAACCCAACATCTTTGTGAGCCATTTTTGTTGCTCTTCTGAAGATAGTATCTGTTCCAAAAAGTTTTTAAGACTATCATGATCAATTTTTACCTTGAAGTGTCTTCCCATTAGGTAAGGTCACCATTTGTTTAGTGCATGTAGTATTGCTAACATTTGCTTCTCATAAATAGTTTTATGTAAATACTTTCCTTTGATTGGATGACTTTCAAAAGAAATGGGTCTTCCTTCTTGCATTAAAACAACACCAATTCCATTTCCTGAGGCATCACATTCCACAATAAAATTTTATCTAAAGTCTGGCATAGCTAAGACCGGTGTTAGGCACATTGCCTCTTTAAGATGTTCAAAGGCCTTAGTTGCTTCAGGAGTCCATCAAAATTCATCTTTCTTTAATAATGTCGTTAGAGGTGCTGCTATTCTTCCATAATTCTTAACAAAATTGTGATAATACATTGTTAACCTGAGAAATCCTCGCAACCGCTTTATGGTTGTGGGGACTTTCCATTCCTTAATGGCTTTAATTTTGTTAGGGTCTACCTTAACACCCTTGTGAGATACAATATGACCAGGATATTCCACCTCTTGTACTCCAAACAAACATTTGGCTATTTTTGCATATAATTGTTTCTCTTGCAATAGTTTGAGCACTGTTTCAACATGTTGAACATGATCCTCCCAAGACCTGTTGTATATTAGTATATCATCAAAAAATAATAGCACAAATTTTCTAAGGAAGGTTTTGAAAATGGAATTCATCAACCCTTTAAATGTAGGAGGTGCATTGGTAAGGCTAAAAGGCATGACCAAAAATTCATAATAACCCTCATGAGTTCGAAATGTTGTTTTCAGAATATATTCGATCTTCATTCTAATTTGATGATATCCTGAATGAAAATCCAACTTCGTGAAATAAAATTCTCCATGTAATTAATCCAACAATTCGTCAATCACAGGAATGGGAAATTTATCTTTAATGGTGAGCTTATTGAGCTCCCAATAATCTACACACATGCACCATGATCCATCATTCTTGTGCACCAACACTACTGGAGCAGAGAAATAACTTTGAATAAGTTGAATTATACCAGCCTCTAACATTTCTGCAATCATACGTTCAATTTTTCTCTTTTGGACATAAGGATATCTATAAGGCCTGATGTTTGGAGGAACACTTCTTGGAATAAAATGAATAGCATGATCATGATTATGAATAGGTGGGATTCCTTTGGGAGTTTCAAACACCTTAGAATGATTGTCCAAGACTTTTTGGAGATCTGCAGAAATAGATGATTTCGATGTTGGAACTTCTAGTGAGCATAATTGTGCAATTACGCCTCATTGTTATTTCTTCAAAAGATTTGTCATGACATTAGAGCTTATTATCTTTCCCAGAATCCCTGTGATACCCCGTAATTCAACTTTCTTTCCTTCTGAAAAAAATTTCAAGAAAATTTCTTGAAAATTAAAAGCTACTGTCCCCGAAGATTATAACCATTATATTCCTAGTACAACATCAACACCTCCCATTGGAATGGAAATCATTGGACTATTCAATGCATATTCCCCCATGGTTAGCTTGATATTATGGGATTTTCCAAAGAAATTTATAGTTCCTCCATTTGCAACCATCACTTGACATTCTAGTGCTAGGTATAGGAAATAATTCAATTCCTTGGCTACCTTACAATGAATAAAATTATGGGTACTACCCAAATCAATCAACACTATTACCTTTTTCTTCTTGATATGTCCTTCTATATTGAGAGTTTGATGAGTGGTAATTCCTGCCAATGCATTACACAATATGGTCGGACTCATTTATTCCTCTTCTAGGGTTGTTTTCTGGTGTATATCTTGTTCTTTTGAAGATTCTTTTTCATTTTCTTCTTTCTCTTCACAATCTATGTAAAATAATTTCTTCTCAACACAGTTATGACCTTTAGTGTATTTGCTATCACAATTGTAGCAAATCCCTTTTGCTCCTTTTTCTTCCAATTTTTGTGGTGTCAACCTTGTAGGTTGTGGAAGTCTAGGAGTAGCAACACTTCCATCTTTAAATATGTGAGTGGTAGGATTCCTTGTCGCCATAATTTTACATTCAATTTTTCTTGCCAACTTGAATGCCTTTTCCAATTAATCAGGTTCCCAAACATGAACTTCATGTTGGATGTTATCCTTTAAAGTCCCTATGAAGGCATAAATCCCGTGTTCCTCTAGAATATCTGTTACCCTTATATTCAATTTTTGGAAGTCCTCAATGTGCTCCATCACTGAACCCTTTTGTTTGAGATATATCAATTGGCTAAAGAAGGTGTTGCTTTCTGTATCCTCATAATGTGCTATCATTTCCTTCATAAAAATTGACCAAGTGACCATTTTTTTAGAGGAGCAAACCCATCGATACCATACAAATGTATTTTGTTCTAAATGTAAAGTTGCAATGCGTACCTTTTGTGTGTTTTTCACATTATTGAGATCAAAATATTGCTCCATATGTAGTATCCATGTTATGGGATCCTTGCCATCAAACTTCCTCATATCCATCTTTGGAATATGGTGGTTATTCCATCCATCATTAATGTTTATGACATCATGATTAACATTTATTTTGTTCTCATCATGAGTTTACTCTACTATATTTTCTCCATTAGGAAAAATTTCTTGTATCAACATTGCCAAACCTTCGATGTCTACTTTTATATCATTCTTTCTGTTTTCCAGATTTTCATCAATCTTAGCTTCCATGCCAACTTCCATGTCATCCATATTAACTTTTAAACCATTAATCTTAGCTTCCATGCCTTTATTCAAAACATCCATCTTAGTTTCCATGCCTTCCTTCAAAACTTTCATTTCATTTTTTGTTGCTCTTTGTGATAGGTGCACTTGTGCTTGTAATTTTTATATCTCATGTGGCATTTATTCATGTTCATGAGTCATAGTAGAGCCTTATGAAAGCTTAATGGGTGTTGAATTATTTTTAGGTGGAATTTTAGAATCCCATGCTGAAATATATGCTCAATAGGCCCTTGGAATCACTTCGAACTGATTTTTTACACAAGACTTATGCAATTCGGAAAAAAAATACACACGTTTTTCTTGCTTTTGAGGAGCTCGATTTTGAAATTGAATTATCTTTGTGATTTCAGATCTTAAATATCTGAACTTTAGCCTTCATGTAGGCCTTTGAATACTGTTTCAAATTCCATAGTTTTGACATGATTTGGATTCTTCAAGAGAAACTTATGTCCAATCTCCCATAATTAACTAATTATGGACAGTTCAGTAGAGTAAACTTGTATGAGTTTCCACGTGTCATTGTTTCCTCCTCCGGCTCTAAAATTGATAGACAGGAAACTACAATCTGTATACTTGTGGCCACTCTTTACACAATTCCAATCTGATGCTTAGAGAGAGAGAGAGTTATGAAGATTTTCCCACGTTCACCTCTTTGAGATGAAATTTGGAAGCCTGAAAAATCCCTAACTTCCATAGATCCTACCTCCCAAAATAATATGAATCAATCTCTAAAATGTTTCCACAATGTTCCACAGGATTTTGGCTTCTCTCTATGAAAATTTCAGCTTCTTAAATTTCGTAGAAACAAAGTTATAGAAAAACTTCCACGATGACCTATTTAGGTTAAATTTAGGAGCCTGCAAAAAGCCCTAGCTTCCACAGATCATATCTCCAAAAATATTGTGAACCAAGCTCTAAAGTTTTGCGACGACGTTCCTCAGGATTTCGACTCCGCACTCTAATACTTTCAACTTTTGAACCTTCGTAGAAAAAACGTTATAGCGAAAATTCCATGATGACCTGTTTGGATCAGTGAAACCCTAGAATCCAAAGCTCTGATACCAAATGTTGTGAAACCAGCTCCAAAATAGAAGAAAAGAGAGATCCATGCCTTAGAAATCAACCATTTCAAGGGGGAAACCTCCAATACATTAATTAAATGAAATTTTTTTGGATGATACAAATGACCAAAACCTCCTTCTATATATAGGATTCCATGGGGCCACACTATAATCCTAACCGACCTAACAATAATAATGTAAGTGCACAATAATAAAAATATTGGGGTTACAAGGGTACAACAATAACAATAAGGGGCTACACTAATAAAAATAAGGGACTAAACTAGTAATATAGGGATGTAACATAAAAACATGGATAATTCATGATAATAAATTCAAAAAATCATAATATTAAAGTGAGAATCTAATCGTGTGATGAATTCAATTTTACCATCCTAATTATGATACTCACCCATGGATTTTGTAAACCATGGTATTTACTCATGGCATCATCTTTAGTATATTTACCCATGGTTTCGTAATTTATTATATTTTTCCATGTTATTCACCCATGGAAATTGTAAAGCATGGTATTTACCCATGGTATTTTAAATTTAACAAGAGGAATGACTATATGTGAAAGATACTCATAAAAATTATAAATAAATAGCTTCACCATGGAGTAAATCATGTTTTTTTTTTATAATGTAGTATGATGGAATATTAGCAATTCAATAAATATTTGAGTTCATTTTTATTTATTTTCCAGAATATCTCATTTGGTATGTTATCTTTATAATCTCAATATTTCTTTTAGGCATTGTTCCTTGTTCTCAATTATTTTTATAATTCTTTTCTGCAATATGATATATTCCTTTGTCACGCATGAAGTTGTATTTCTTAAAAAACTTAGATCATGTCGACATTAATGTATCAAATTTGATGAGAACATTGTAGTTAAGTGTGCTCAGGTGAAAGTAGTGTTAGAGTCAGTCTTTGCAGCCTTCCTCCAGTGATCAAACATGCTCTTACAAAGTGATTTTAAGGTGTCAAGGTCAAATTTTGTCATTTCAATGAGTCTTCAAGAAAAATTTGGTCACTAGGCATTAGGTCTAGGGTTTGCTTTCACTTCTTCCAAAGTTGTCCAAATGTCAGTCCATGTCACCATTCAGATGAGTGTATCATCATTCAGGGGGTTGCCATCATCATGTCAGGTTCCAAAGAGTCATTTTACATCTCGTTCATGCTTCAGTTGTGCCTAGGTAAGGTCCATTTCCCTCTCCTAGGGTTTTGGAGGTAATTTCTCTTGGATGGTCAAATCATCGAAAAAACTTGTATCCTGATGTTCACACACCTTCCCCTATCCTTAATATACCTTATTAAACACTTCCCATCACTAAGATCCCCCAAATTCCTCATTTTTGCACAAACCCTAGTTTCTTGCCACAACTTGGCAATTTTCTAGGCTAGGCCTATGTTTTGCCCTTTTGGACCCCTTCCCCTCACTCAATCTCTGATATTCCACTTTCCCCTACTTCCTAACATCCCTCCCTACTTCCCAAAATTTCCCCAAGAATTTAGAAGCCCCTTATCCCCTTCATTTCGCTTCATTTCGACAAAATCCCTTGTTCCACACATCGGGATCGGTTTCACTCAAAAGATTTTTCAGAGCAATCAAAGATGAAATTTGGGAAACTGAGAGAGGTTTTTGTTCAAAACATGCCTAGGAAGAAAAACCTCTTTCACTTTTTACACAGGTATCATGGTTTTGAAGAAATGTCAAAACTACCGTTGCCTCAGGAGAATTGAATGCACCTCTGAAGTGACCTTGGGAAAATCAAGTTTTCTCCTAGCATGTTTGGCAAAATGACTTTCTTGATGAGTCAAATGATAACTAGACAGAAATAAATTTCCAATGAGCTATCATGAGCTCAATTTGGAGTTGAGGAAGACCTTCAAAAGTTGACTGCAACAGCACTCTGCCTTGAGGCAGCCTCATTCTGATCATTTTGACTAGTGTTGGGAGATTTGATTTTTGACAGGGTAAATGGAATCCAAATTGCATAATTCCACTTGTGTTGGAAATTAGACTCCAATATCTTTCCAACGAGCCATCACACGCCCGATTTGGACACCGGGAAGGCCTCGAAAAGCTTCTCGAAAAATGCACTATGTGGCAAGAGGGTGAGCGACCCAAGTTGAGGGAGAGCGACCCACCTGGGCTGCGCGACCCACGCAGAGTCAGTTCAGCACTGTGGGTTTGCAGGTGCGCGACCCACCTGGGCTGCGCGACCCACGCAGAGCCTACGCGACCCATGCAGACACAGAGTTTCGGAATTTGGTTTGAGCGCCCAGATTGGCTCGGAATCGACTCCAGCTGCCTTTAAAACAGCATACACATTGCCAAAAGTTTGATCAGAGACATGTCAGAGACAGAGTCAGAATATGAGCCAGGGTCAGGCAGTGATTCGGTGGCTGGGTTGCACGTGCTGCTTGAGTTCCCGGCAGAACAGGGGTGATCATCGGCAGAGAGGAGCCTACTTCTTTGCTCCTATGGGTATGTCCATTAGCTATGATTGTTTTCGATTCTGTCATGTTTCGGGATTTTGTGAGATGGTCGTACAAACCCGACCTCATCTTGTTCATCACGTGTCCGTTTGTTCTTCCTCTCATGGGTGATCGGTAAGCCTTGTCAGTTGGGCTTTCATTGTATCGCTCGGACTATAGAAGAAGCCACCCGGCATACCGAACACAAGCCAGGAATGGAGCACAAAGCAACTAGAGAAATTTTCATTATGAGCCACACATTAAAACCGATATGTGGTCACCGAGCAGCAGTCTTTCTCCATCCAGATTCTTGAGAGATGAGTATGCACCACCTGCTCATTCAAACATTTGTTGGGAAAAGGGCAGCGTGCCTGCCTTTTTCTCACATCATGTTCGTTTGCTGACGTACCTCATATGGTGCGTATGATGAATATTCCGTATTTCATACACCGCAACATAGAGAGGATGGTTACATTTGTGCAGAAGAAGACGAGCCCAGTGCAGCAGTACAGGAGCATATATCATTTCGCTTTGATCAAAATCTTGGTGTCACATCAGTTGGCAGAGCAGGGCATCACTTGGGAGGACTTCATTTCTAGAGACTTTTTCAGAGTGCCACAGCAGCCTCCCGAGGCAGTTTATGAGGCAGGAGAGCCTTCACACCAGCCGGACATGCTTGAGGTTGGGTACATTACCTTTTTTGGTTCGGGGAGACATCAGCGAGGCCAGGTTTGCTTGCAGGCCGGGGACATCGGCGGCAGAACATCTCCACAGGTGTAGGGTCCGCCGACGACGACACACGCAAGTAGTACTATTCTCCACGTGATGTGAAAGGGTCTCGTTTTTCTCCGCGCGTGTCAGTACAAGACAAAAGAGGCCCATGAATGATATGATGAGGGCTCATCGTATATAGCTGGGACACCGACATGACAATGGCTGATATTGACACGTTCTAGCTCGAAGCGACTCATCCAGGAGCAAAGGGCCGAGAATGACCAGTTGAAAGACCAATTGCAGAAGGCTCAGTGGGTGATTAACTATTTGGAGCAGTGCAACAAACAGCTCGAGGATGAGCTCACATTTTATGAGGTGCGCCAAATCCGTGAGGACAGGCAGTGGAATCGAAAGAGGCCCGGTGACATGACACCAGCTGACCGAGATACTGTACTCACTCGGGTAAATATACATCTAGTAAATATACATCTGGAGAAGTTGTTGGCAAAGGCCAATCGAGACAAAGACATGCTTCGCCACATGAAAGGCCATTACTGGGCTCGCATGCATGTTTGCAAAGCAAGGATGAAGATCATGAAGAGGAGGTTGCGCAAGGCACTTCGACGGCGGAAAAGGCCTAATCCACTTCGGATTTTGGCCGAGGCTTCATTGACTGGGTAAGACACATGATGGAGGACCTCCGCTCCGAATTTGGGCAAATTCGGAGAAAATTTTGTCATTTCCAAATTTTTGGTCTTAAAAACAGGTTTTGTAGCTAGGTGGGTCGCGCGCTCATGCGCTCGCATTTTTTTGAGACACTTGCTGGAGGATATTTTTACATTTTTGGATTTTTCATGGGTAATTATGCATCCTCTGAAGTCAACTTAGCATTTCAACAAAATCTGGATGGTCAAACAGCTTAAAAACACCATGAAAATCACCTTGCTGCCACCTTTTGCACCAGCAGGAAGTACCTCTGGGAGAATGAGGTTTGGGAGGGTCAAATCAACTCCAAATTCAGAAATTCCACTTGGGTTGGAAAGTAGACATCCAGGGCTTTCCAACGAGCTATCATGAGCTCAATTTGGATGCCGGGAGCTACCTCAAAATCAGCCTGGAACATGAGCGACCCACGCAGTTCAGGAGCGACCCACCTAGAAATTTTTCTGAATTTTCAGCTGCCAGCTCAGTATTTCGCCTATTATGGACCAGTTTGCTTATGGATAGAATTTTTGGGTTTTTATGATGTAAATTCATGTTTGATATGTAACTTTGGCTTGTTTTTATCTCTTCTAGAAGATTCACTCTCAAATGAGTAAAAAATCATGTAATGGATCAGTTTCCACTCTTTTAGAGGCAAGTTGTTAGCTGCCTAGATTGTAGTTTCATGATTAGAATTGGTTGAAACTGATCCCTGAAGAGGGAATTCGACCCCTAGAGGTGGGGAAAGGGGTTAGAGTGATCTATATATTGTAATTTCTGAGGCATTCTACAGGTTGGACTCTTGGGATACTTTTGATACCATTGTACATATTTTTCATATTTTTGGCTAAGGAAAGATCAGGGGTTTTGCGGCACTTGTTGGGATCCTTGTGGTGTTCTGTTCTTGATGGTGTTTCTTCTTTGTTTACTGTAAGTTTCTTCATGTTTAATGTATGCCATCCTTTCATTATGCTTCTGAACTAAATTGAATGAGTGATTAAGGTTGAATCCATTGTTTACGGTGCTTAGCCTTTGAATTCAGTTAGTTCTATATGTTTTCAGCTGTTTGGAGAGGATCCAAGTTCTTCTTTGCCCTCTTCAGCTCCTCGTCAGTCTAATCTATCCATAAAATCCAATTCGAAGCATCAAGATCATCACCTACCTCGCCCCAGCTTGAAATCTGCAAAGGTCTGACCTTATCCCCGGACCCAAAATTTGTTTTCCCATTACTCCAGCGAAAACCCAAAAAACCAAAAACCAAACATACCTATCTCTTTACTAGCCTAAAATCAGTTCTTATTGTAAGTCATCTCGCATCCTACTTGCTTATTATCTCGAGATTGACGGAGAGAGCCCTCTCCTATCCTCGTAGGGCTAGCTACGAGGCTGAGCGTGGTTTGATGTAGCCTTGAGTTTTACTTCATTTCAGCCTGAGGTAGATTTGAGTGCTAACATAGTGGCGACTCCACTGGGGACAAACTCAAAACGTTTGCTTGTTATAGACGGAGTCTGAAGACACGCCAGGTAGCCTTCGAAACGCTGTTGCTATGCATCAGCGAAGTAGATAAACGCTGCTTTAGTCGATCTCCGGTATAACTTGTAATCGTAGTATTTAACTTGTAAACTGCCCCAGTACATGTATCAAGTTCAGATCTGATGGTTGATGGTGAACAACGATCAGACATAAGAAGGCTGAAATCATTCACCGGTGACTTCATTCACTGAACAAATCCAAAAATAGATGCTTCATGGTGACTTCACTGCAGGGAGATCAGTAGCTGTGAGATTTTCAAGATGGACCGAATCACAAGAAGATACGCTCCCATGAGCCGAGATCACATTCCAGGTTTTCCGAATAAGATGCCCAAGGTGGATTGGTCGAGGAATCTGCCTACGTTTAACAATGATGGTAAGAAAGATGCTGCTTTACATTTAGTCAGATTTCACATGCATATTTGCAAGTTGAAGGTTGAATTTCCTGAAGATTGCTTGATGAAGATATTCCTGGCCACTCTGGAAGGTGAAGCTCAGTCATGGTATGAAAATTTGCCGCTGGCCTGTATTTACTGTTTAAAGGACTTTCATGCCCTGTTCATTGAAAAATATCAAATATCTTATCCATCGTTAAATTTAGTTCATGACTGTTGCAAACATGCTTATTCTTTTATTGAAAGCCTGGAGAAATATTATGAAGATGATAATTTCATGAATGATGAAATCATGGAGGCCCTGTACGAGAATCCATTTCAGCAACATGAAGAGAACCGAGAGGATACCCATCAAGATGCTCAGGAGACTTTGCAGCAGGTTGAAGATCATATGACTGAAAATGATGAAAGAGAAAGTGTAGTTTCAGATCTGCCCACGGAAGAAGACAGCATGCAAGTAAGTCCAGTTCCAATTGCAGATTGTGATAATGTTCAGAATGCTACTTCAGATTCAGATTCAGATCAGGATGACCAAGCATATATTGTGCTAAAGCCCATCAAGGAGAACTCTGCTGTTGAAATCATCTGGGATGCAGAAGACACAGTAATGGATCTAAATGTTCTCAGTCATACTATCAGCTCATCATTAGAACACAGCCTTCATGAAGAGGTGATTCAGTCAGTTCATGAAAGACAGAATGAGATCTTTGTGCAAGTAAGTGATAAATCTCCTTTCAATAACTCAGTAATGAATGATAGTTTGAATGCCCTGTCATATGAAGATAATTACTGTTTAAGCAGAAGAAAACAAAAAGCATTGTCACCTTTGTCTGAAGATGAGATAGATCAGCTTTTGAAAGGTTTTGTTACAGCCCAAGCTACAGCAAATTTGCAGTGCACACATAATCAGGAAAGTGTTGGTGAAACTTCTTCCTCTGTTGAAAAAGATGACTGTCTTGTAATCAGTTATGTAGATCAGCAAACAGATAATTTTTTCCTTCACAAAGATGATAAGGCTGTCATGTTTGATAACCTTGAAGATTGTTTTTTGTTTAAGAATGACCTAGATCATGAAATTGAAGAGTATATGCCAGAATTGCTCATGGTCAAGGAACCTACAACTAACACTCAGATGGCAGATTTGTGCATCTCTATCCCTCAGAAATCAATTGTCCTTTCAGATCAGAGTGAGGTGAATACTAGTATTTTTGTAGCTGGATCTCCATATAAGCCAGTGCTTCAAGATTTTCAAGACCCCTTCAGCATTCTTCTGCAAACATTAGAAAGGATAAATATCGCCTGGTTTATTATCATGAGATTTGGTTTCAGTGATTGTGTTGAGTTGCCTACAGGTTCATCATTCTGCCTGCTCAAGGAGAGTAAGAGCAGAAATTTGAGGTGTAGCCATCTGCTGGATTGGTTACATTGGAAAGCCAATTATACATGATTGTACATATTTCATTAGTATGCAGGTGGTTGTCATCATGATTTCAAATCTTGATGGACTGCTGCCTTTTTTCCAAAAGCTGTGTAAAGTCTTGTTTTAAGTCAGTCATGAGTCATTTGTGTTTGGTCTGTTGAGTCAGTTTTTTCAAGATTATTTCAGTTTGCCATCGAGTCGGTTTGAGTCAAGTTTTCAGTCAAGTTTTGATTCAATAAATGTGTCAAAGGTTTTGTGTTATCCGTTCAAATAATGATTCCATCGCCCAATGGATGGAGGCACTGTCTGCTCTCCCAAGTTCTACGGTTCTTGGCACCTCCACGGAGCTGGAGCTACCATCCCCATTGGAGCCAATGTTAGAGTCAGTCTTTGCAGCCTTCCTCTAGTGATCAAACATGCTCTTACAAAGTGATTTTAAGGTGTCAAGGTCAAATTTTGTCATTTCAATGAGTCTTCAAGCAAAATTTGGTCACTAGGCATTAGGTCTAGGGTTTGCTTTCACTTCTTCCAAAGTTGTCCAAATGTCAGTACATGTCACCATTCAGCTGAGTGTACCATCATTCAGAGGGTTGTCATCGTCATCTCAGGTTCCAAAGAGTCATTTTACATCTCGTTCATGCTTCAGTTGTGCCTAGGTAAGGTCCATTTCCCTCTCCTAGGGTTTTGGAGGTAATTTCTCTTGGACGGTCAAATCATCGAAAAACTTGTATCCTGATGTTCATACACCTTCCCCTATCCTTAATATACCTCGTTAAACACTTCCCATCACTGAGATCCCCCAAATTCCTCATTTTTGCACAAACCCTAGTTTCTAGCCAAAACTTGGCAATTTCCTAGGCTAGGCCTGTGTTTTTCCCTTTTGGACCCCTTCCCCTCACTCAATATCTATGATTCCACTTCCCCCTGCTTCCTAAAATCCCTCCCTACTTCCCAAAATTTCCCCAAGAATTTAGAAGCCCCCTATCCCCTTCATTTCGCTTCATTTCGACAAAATCCCTTGTTCCACACATCGGGATAAGTTTCACTCAAAAGATGTTGCAGAGAAATAAAAGATGAAATTTGGGAAACTGAGAGAGGTTTTTGTTCACAACATGCCTAGGAAGAAAAACCTCTTTCACTTTTTACACAGGTATCATGGTTTTGAAGAAATGTCAAAAATACCGTTGCCTCAGGAGAATTGAATGCACCTCTGAAGTGACCTTGGGAAAATCAAGTTTTCTCCTAGCATGTTTGGCCAAATGACTTTCTTGATGAGTCAAATGATAACTAGACAGAAAGACCTTTCCAATGAGCTATCATGAGCTCAATTTGGAGTTGAGGAAGACCTTCAAAAGTTGATTGCAACAGCGCTCTGCCTTGAGGCAGCCTCATTCTGCTCATTTTGACTAGTGTTGGGAGATTTAATTTTTGACAGGGAAAATAGAATCCAAATTGCATAATTCCACTTGTGTTGGAAAGTAGACTCCAATAGTTTTCCAACGAGCCATCACACGCCCGATTTGGACACCGGGAAGGCCTCGAAAAGCTTCTCGAAAAATGCACTATGTGGCAAGAGGGTGCGCGACCCACGTTGAGGGAGAGCGACCCACCTGGGCTGCGCGACCCACGCAGACTCAGTTCAGCACTGTGGGTTTGCAGGTGAGCGACCCACCTGGGCTGCGCGACCCAAACAGAGCCTGCGCGACCCACGCAGACACAGAGTTTCGGAATTTGGTTTGAGCGCCCAGATTGGCTCGGAATCGACTCCAGCTGCCTTTAAAACAGCATACACATTGCCAAAAGTTTGATCAGAGACATGTCAGAGACAGAGTCAGAATATGAGCCAGGGTCAGGCAGTGATTCGGTGGCTGAAGGTAATGTGCCACGGAGTTCCCACAGAGAAAACAGAAGTGGTGATCATCGCAGAGAGGAGCCTACTTCTTTGGCTCGGTTGCAGGCATGTCCATTAGCTATGGATTGTTTTCGATTCTTGCCATGTTTCAGATTTTGTGAGATGGTTGTACAAACCCGACCTCATCGTGAATTAGCACGTCTGTTTGTTCTTCATTTACGGGGTGATCGGGTAAACCTTGCTGGGGTTGATTTCATTGTATCGCTCGACTATTGTTTCGCTTTTAACGGTACCGGAATATAGGCGAGGAATGAAAGGTGTGTGTGCGTTAGAGAATGGTCATGAGCCATACATAAACCGGGATATGGGGCCACGACAGAAATTTTTCCATTCAGATTCTTGAGAGATGAGTATGCACCACTCATGAGGCTCATCATTCAGTATTTTAGTTGTGAGGGCAGGTATGCTCGCCTTTTCTCATATCATGTTCGTTTGCTGATGCACTTCACAAGGGTGCGTATGATGAATATTCCGTATTTCATACACCGCAACATAGAGAGGATGGTTACATTTGTGCAGTAGAAGACGAGCCTGGAAGCAAGTGCCAGCAATAGACATACTATTTCGTTGACTGCATCTGGTGTCATCAGAGTATGAGCAGGGCATCACTTGGGAGGATTTTATTTCTAGAGACTTTTTCAGAGTGCCACAGCAGCCTCCCGAGACAGTTCACGATGCAGGAGAGCCCTCACACCAGCCGGACATGTTTGAGGTTGAGCATATCATCACTCCTTTGGTTCAGACATATCAGCGAGGCCACAGGGCCTTATTTGCAGCGACACGACGGGTACTATCTCCACGTGAGGTGGAAGGGGTCCTGCCGACTTCATCGACACGGCGAGTACTATCTCCACGTGATGTGGAAAGGGTCTCGCTTTCTTCTCCAGTGCAGGTACAGGTACAAGACAGGGGCAAGAGGCACATGCATGATGAGGGCCCATCAGGAGGCCGGGACACCGATATGACAGTCATTGATATTGATACGGGCTCTCCTAGCTCGAAGCTAAGGGAAGTTATCCAGAAGCAAAGGGCCGAGAATGACCAGCTGAAAGACCAAATTGCAGAAGGCTCAGTGGGTGATTAACTATTTGGAGCAGCGCAACAAACAGCTCGAGGATGAGCTCACATTTTATGAGGTGCGCCAAATCCGTGAGGACAAGCAGTGGAATCGAAAGAGGCCCGGTGAGAAGATGATTGCACGGACCGAGATAACGTACTCACTCGGTAAATATACATCCGGGAGAAGCTGCTAGCGCCAATCGAGACAAAGACATGCTTCGCCACATGAAAGACATCGGGTTCGCATGCATGCTTGCAGCGAGGATGAGGATCATGAAGAGGAGGTTGTCGTTATACCGACGGATGAAAAGGCGTCGCTATTCTTGATTTTGGCCGAGGCTTCATTGACTGGGTAAGACACATGATGGAGGACCTCCGCTCCGAATTTGGGCAAATTCGGAGAAAATTTTGTCATTTCCAAATTTTTGGTCTAAAAAACAGGTTTTGCAGCTACGTGGGTCGCGCGCTCATGCGCTCGCATTTTTTTGAGACACTTTCTGGAGGAGATTTTTACATTTTTGGATTTTTCATGGTTAATTATGCATCCTCTGAAGTCAACTTAGCATTTCAACAAAATCTGGATGGTCAAACAGCTCAAAAACACCATGAAAATCACCTTGCTGCCACCTTTTGCACCAGCAGGAAGTACCTCTGGGAGAATGAGGTTTTGGAGGGTCAAATGAGCTCCAAATTCAGAAATTCCACTTGGGTTGGAAAGTAGACATCCAGGGCTTTCCAACGAGCTATCATGAGCTCAATTTGGATGCCGTGAAGTACCTCAAAATCAGGATGGAACATGAGCGACCCACTCAGCTCGTATTTACCTACTAGAAATGTTTCGAATTTTCAAATGTCACGTATTTTCGCCACAGGACCAGTTTTGCCTATGGATAGAATTCTTGGGTTTTTATGATGTAAATTCATGCTTGATATGTAACTTTGGCTTGTTTTTATCTCTTCTAGAAGATTCACTCTCAAATGAGTAAAAAATCATGTAATGGATCAGTTTCCACTCTTTTAGAGGCAAGCGGTTAGCTGCCTAGATTGTAGTTCTATGATTAGAATTGGTTGAAACTGATCCCTGAAGAGGGAATTCGACCCCTAGAGGTGGGGAAAGGTGTTAGAGTGCTCTATATATTGTAATTTCTCAATCCTTTTCAGAGGTTGGAGAGGTTGGACTCTTGGGACACTTTTGATACTATTGTACATACTTTTCATATTTTGGCTAAGGAAAGATCAGGGGTTTTGCGGCACTTGTTGGGATCCTTGTGGTGTTCTGTTCTTGATGGTGTTTCTTCTTTGTTTACTGTAAGTTTCTTCATGTTTAATGTATGCCATCCTTTCATTATGCTTCCGAACTAAATTGAATGAGTGAATAAGGTTGAATCCATTGTTTACAGTGCTTGGCCTTTGAATTCAGTTAGTTCTATATGTTTTCAGCTGTTTGGAGAGGATCCAAGTTCTTCTTTGCCCTCTTCAGCTCCTCGTCGGTCTAATCTATCCATAAATCCAATTTAAAACATCAAGATCATCACCTACCTCGCCCCAGCTTGAACTCTGCAAAGGTCTGACCTTATCCCCGGACCCAAAATTTGTTTTCCCATTACTCCAGCGAAAACTCAAAAAACTAAAAACCAAACATACCTATCTCTTTACTAGCCTAAAATCAGTTCTTATTGTTTTCCCTCGCATCCATTTAAGCTATCATCTCGAGATTGGACGGGGAGAGTTCTCTCCGTCCTTTTAGGGCCAGCTGCTGCTGGCCGAGCGTGGTTTGGATGTAGCTCTCGAGTTTTACCATTTCAATGGTGTAGACGTAGAGGTGCCACAGTACTGTGATGGGTGACGTACTAGGAAACTTTTACTTTTTATTATTTTTTCACTTTATTTGGTCTCATTCCTCCAACATCCTTTGTCACGCATGAAGTTGCATTTCTTAAACAACTTAGATCATGTCAACATTAATGTATCAAATTTGATGAGAACATTGTAGTTAAGTGTGCTCAGGTGAAAGTAATACTATGATGGGTGACTTACTAGGAAACTTTTACTTTTTATTATTTTATCACTTTCTTTGGTTTCATTCCTCCAACAATCTAGATTAATGGTATCAAAGTGGGGATATTATTTTATACATTTTTTCACATGTTCCCAATGAAGTCAGGGTTCAAGGAGCTCAAACTCAAACAATTAAAACCTTTGCAAGATCGTCCTCACCAACCTCGACAACCTCACATGGTGGACAAAAATAAAAATGACTAAGCAAGAGATCCTATCAATATGTTGCTCGAGGAAGCACTTACATGAAAAAGGAGTGAGGTGATGGAAGCCTTTACCAAATATCACTGGATGATGATAATTTACAAATATAAGCCACGAGATCTCTACCAAGAACATTAGTAAGCGAACTATATTGTTATAAATTAATGGAGAAAGTGCAGTTAGGATAGGATTGAGATTCTAATTCTAGATCTCAGATCCTAATATTCAGGGAGTGGTTCAAGCCACCTGATTATGAAAAAGCCTATATGTACTAGGTTGTTCTCTTGATTCATTGTATCAGATTGTGTGAGTGTGTTTGTACACTCTCCAGGTTCTCACTTGGAGAGCCATTTCATTTAGTTTTATCATGGTATCAGAGCTTCAGGTCGAAGCTAAATAGATCTGTGGAGAGTGAATGCTGCGTGAGGCCAAGAGCCCGAGTGGTGGCCGTGAAGGCGAATTTCGTGGTTCGCTAGTGTAGAGCTGCTTTCTTTGTTGCCGTACTACATGAGGCAGGCCAAGAGCCCGAGTGGAGGTTGTGAAGGTGAATTCCGTGGCTCGCTTGTGTGGAGCTGCTTTCTCTGTCACAGTTGCTGACATTTTTTATTCATCCTCCTTCCTTGCTGCACTGTGAAGCCGTGAAGGTCGTGTAAGACAGATTGAGGGCGACCCGATCGATTTGAGGAGGAGGGCCATGAAGGTAGAGTTGAATTAGATCCGTCTTCAAGTAGATATATGGCTGAAGTGGCAGAGGGACTGTGTTGCAGTGGCGGTGGTGCCTTCCCACATGGAGGCCAAGCCTGGAATAGGTGATCTGCATTTGATCGTTTGATCACTGGTGGATTTCCATGAGAAGGGTCTTGGAGACGCAATTTATAGGCGTTGCCTCAGTGGAATGCATCCTGCCTCATCTGATTTCCAGCAGGTCATTTGGAAGCGTTGCAGAGTTGAAAGGTGGATAGTTGATTTGAGATTTGAATCCAGATATGAGGAGACGCGTTGTGTATTATTTTCAAGGGGGAAGAGTTTCAATCTCCATTAGTTTCCAGTAAAGGAGTTGAGGCCGGTGAAGGCTATGTGGAGCCGTGGAAGACTACGGGTAATCAAGACCTTTCATTGTAGTCATATATGAGGTCGTCAAAGGTGTCCAATGAACAAGAGCTGACTTTCATCAGAAAATGCAATTCCTAGAGCAATTTTCAGATTTGAACTTAAAGAAACCCAACCCAAGGAAATTGCGACACCATTTATATTAATGCCTATGTTTTTAATTACTAAAACAGCTAGAAATTACTCCGCTGCATGCAGACATGACAGACTCCATCCTTCCTAAAGGATAGGTAGCAAAATTCTGTCAATTGAATCTCAGAAATCCTCGGAACTGAAGGCAGTGGAATGAAGATTCGAGGCTCTGAGAAACTGGAGACTAAAATACCAGATTTAATAGGCCAAATGATCCCCATTCCATTTCATTAAGGATTTCACATTCGGTGCTGTAGCTGCAACGAATATCAGATCGGATCTCTACAACAGATCAGGAGTAGTGGTATGCGTGAAAGCAATTGGAGATCTCTCTTTTATTTTTTTATTTTTTTTGCACCTCATTTTGTGAAGGGCTAGCACTTTTCTAGGATAAGTCATTGCCTTCAATACCTTTACTCTATATCGGCTTGCTCTTAAAGCACATAATTTTCGTTCGCCTCCATAGAGAATTACGGGAATGACGAGGTACATCCACATCGATTTCTGGATCCAATCGTGCACAATGAAGAGAAATATTGAATGGATAATGAGTAGTATGGTGTGAATACCAAAAAGCATTATATCTTGTTAGTCTGTGTAGAGGCCACGGAAAAGTGATAAGATTCCGTCTGGATATACTAGTGGCCAGTGAAAACACTACAGTGAAAAACCACGGAAATTCTGAATATGACTTTCGTTGTCAAGAGGATGTCTGATAAAACACGTGGAAGCACTGGTGTGTTTGTCTAGTAAATTGCTTTATTGTTGTAGAAGCAATAAAAAGCAAGTCCCGACCTCTAAAATTTTACTCTTTGGAATAGACCTGCAAGAGCCCCATCGGTGTTTGGAATAGAATATGGGTTTACGTTGGGGTGCAACTTGAGGAGTGAATCTGCATCTCCCACCTATCTATTGCAAGGTGAGAGTAGATATATCCACGAGATCAAAGTCTCCTTGATGTATAGAGGAACGCTGACATGTGGAAGTTGACTGACTATGTTCACGTTTGTGTGGTGAGCTTGCGATTGAATCCATTGAAGCTCCGGTGTTGTCTCAGCACTCAGACGGGAGGATCGTGAGGAGCCGTGGTGCCTGTGTAGGTTAAGGCTGTAGTGAAAAAGTGTTATGGCAAGGGAGAAGGAGAAAATAGGTCGTCAAACTAAATTGAAAGAGTCTTGAAGAAATTTCAGGAGAAAGCATCAACGGAGAAGTGAAAAATATTGTGTTGCAAAATTCTGTGATTTGTTTCAGGTTGACGGTGATGGACCAGCTGCTGATCAAGGTGATGATTTGGAATTTGGTGAGATTATTAGATTGTTAATGCCATATTCACCATCTTTTTCAGGTATGAATTATGAAAGCTGGACAAATGAAATAAAAATATTACTATGGAAGTTAAAGTTACTGGATTATGTTGAAGAGGTTATTAATGATAGTGGAGATATAGTAGCATTAAGTCTTATAACATCTACAGTAGATGACAACATCATATTCAACATAATATATGAATATGGAGAGATTCCTAGTACAAATTTTTTATGGGATGTTTTAGAGATTAAATACTATTTGAATAAGGGAAATGATGCTGTAGATATTGCTCTTGATAAAGATCCCGTATTTTATTGTGAAAATAAAGATGAAATGATAGGCGATGCATGTGTATTTGTAATTGAAACTTGTAATGATGAGAACACATCCATTATTGTAGAACCTGAAAGTTTTCCAGATGTAGAACTTGAAATTTTTCTTGATGCAGAAATCAAGTTTGATAAGACTTATTTATCTCATGATGAGTGGATCAATTTCATGATTGAAAAAAATCAAATTGATTAATTACTATTTGGTGAGAAGGAAGGCCTATCTTCACATACAGATCAAATGCAGAACATGCTTGTAGTGATAGATCTGGATGAAGGCATAATTATGTCAGCAGAAAAGGATGAATTAGGGAGAGATGGTGAAATGAAAGCTCTTCTGAAGGAGAAAGAATATGAAAATATTGGTAGGCAAGAATCAACAATAAATTTTGAATAAGAATTGAAGTTTCTTGAAGCATGGCTTGAAACACCATGTCTTTATGAAATTAACACAGAAATTGCCGTAATCAATGGTGAAGATATCATCGCTGAAGTTCAAATGATTGACACCGAAAATAGTGAGAAGAAATAGTCTCCTATTGAGCCTACCATAATTCTGAGAAGGATGAGAATAAGAAATCAAGGTTTCCTTCACATGGGAAGAAATGAGGCGAAGATACATCACTATCTCATGGCAAAGAAAGTGAAGATGAAGCCTCATCCACGAATGAAAAAATATGGTCTCAGAAGCATAAAGACTAAGATGAAAACTCTGCTACCAAGTTTCTTTTACCATTGTAAGCCTAGCTGAGACTAGACCAGCAGGCGTATGTTATCATATGTTATTGTTTTGTACCCTTTCTCCATTAAGGGGGAGTGTTAGAAATTAATGGAGAAAGTGCAGTTAGTATAGGATTGAGATTCTAATTCTATATCTTAGATCCTAATATTCAGGGAGTGGTTCAAAACACCCGATTATGAGAAAGCCTATATGTACTAGGTTTTTCTCTTGATTCATTGTATCATATTGTGTGAGTGTGTTTGTACACTCTCCAGGTTGTCACCTGGAGAACCATTTCCAGGTCGTTTTATTATATAGTAGTATGGTTATCGGTCAAAAACAAAAACCTTTACCATTAAAGTCCATTTACTAGGCCGAACACTGCCAGCATCATAGTTGGCCCACAAGCATTATAGGCTATCTCTATCCTCATATATTTGTTCATCAGAGTTATGGGTCAACAAGAAAAAACCCTTTCCATCGATGTCCATTTTCTAGGCCACACAATGTAAACATCATAGTTGGCCCGCAATCATTATAGGGTGTCTTTATCATTGGATCTTCATTCATTACAGTTAAAGGCCATCCACAAACCCACAGTTGTGGGTCAACCATGCAAAACCATTGTCTCCAATGACTTGGTTTTAGTTCATCCACAAACCTATAGTTATGCTCCTATTTAACAACGGCTCCGTGGTAGAATTTAACGCAATGGGGACCATTTCTTCTTAATGGGGGAGGATTGATCCAGGTGGAAAATAATTACCATAGTTAAGAATTTCTTTTTTCTATAATTGGTTGTTAAAAACGTGGATAGTGTGTGATATTTAACAAAATAAATCGTAATAATAAAGTGAGAATCTAATCACATGATATTTTCAATTCTACTATTGTAATTATGATACTCACCTGTCACATTAACCCATGGATTTTGTAAACCATGGTATTTACACATGGTATCATATTTAGTATATTTACCCATAGTGTTGTAATTTATTATATTTTCCCATGGTATTCACCCATGACTTTTGTAAACCGTGGTATTTACCCTTAGTATTTGAAATGTAACATGAGGCACGACTCTTCATGAAAGATACTCGTAAAAAGTATAAATAAAGAAGTTCACCATGGAGCAAATCAATTTTTTTTTTCTCATAATGTAGTCTCATGGGATATTGTCAATTCAGTAAATATTTGAGTTCAATTCTATTGTTTTTTGCAATACCTCTCTTTCGTATGTGCCATATTCTAAGTTATCTTTATGACGTCAATATTTATTTTACACATTGTGCCCTGTTCTCAATTATTTTTATAATGCTTTTATGAAATATTTCTCTCACACATTATGACATATTTCATTTCTTAAACAACTTGGATCACGTCAACATTAACATTAATGTATCAAATTTGATGAGTACTTTGTAGTTAAGTATGGTCAGGCGAGTGTAGTGCTGGGATGGGTGTCTTGCTAGGAATTTTTTAGTTCTTATTATTTATTGACATTCTTATGCCTCATTCATCTAAATATATGGATCACTTGGATATGTGATATTGAACTACTGGCATATTCTTATGTTTTTATGTTAATATATTATTGATCATTGGTATGCTTGATGGAAAAGTATGATGCATACTATGTTAATAAAATGTTGATTTCAAGTTGTAGCTTAATAAATAATAGGTTGGAGAATGTTGAGGTAGGAGCCTCCTATGGGTCGTAGGTCGTGGAAAAATTATGGGAGTTAGAGCTTTCTTTCATGTTGTAGCTTGCAACAAAAATTGAAGTAGCAACCTCCTATAGGTTGGACCCTATAGAAAATCAAATGTAATAAGGGAGTAGAATCTTTCCTTTGCATAACAACAATAACAAAGTCGTGGTTTTCTCCCTTTATGGGTTTCCACTTATATCTGGTGTCTATATGTGTTGTTGTTATGAGTTTATATGATGTTTTGATTTACTTCTTACTTTCTGTTCACATATTAGATTTGTTCTTCATTATGTGCTAAGATTATCATTTAATGTTTCAATTAATGAATTAAAAGAAAAATAATTGTAATGTTCATGAATGTACTAAATTGATACAACCCCACTCTTAGTTTAGTCAAGTTTCCATCATGAGGTTGTCGTTTCTCACCTCCTACATTTATTTCATTTATTTGGATTAAACCATTGCTTTATGATTACTAATGCACTTGATCTACTTACCATCTCTTGTCCTCAACTTGATTTCATAACAAGTTCTAAACGAGAAGGTTAGTCTACAAGTTTTCTTTATCTTGTTATTTTCCTATATAACAGTTATTACTACATAATTGTTGCTACTAAATATATATAATAAGTACATAAAATTGTCATATATATTGAATACACAAAATTTCCATGAGTAGTCTACAAATTTTCTTCCACTTGTTTTCATATTCCTATATAATTGCTCTTACTACATATATATGTTGATTTATTTATTCATGTATGATTGTATTTTTCAAATTTATAAATTCCAGCTTCATTTGACATTCATTCAAATTATTAATATACATTGAAGAATTTTTATACCGCAATTATGCATTAAAAACTAAGGTAAATGCAACACTTTGTTTTGAATACAATAATATAAATGCAACACTTGATTGTGTGGAAAGAAAATGTGTACAGGGGAATGTGTAAAGAGAAAAAGATGTTATCTTCATTGTGTAGACATAAAATTTAACTATGAAAATTACTTAAGAAGAGAAATTTTGAGGGATTTATGTATAATCATGAGTATAATTTTCTAGAATTTCACTCAAGTCAAATTAGATCAAGAATATATTTTAATATATTGAAGACTAGTTGAATTCCCAAATGAATTTGAACCCCTATCCAATATCAAGCAATTCATCAGATCAACATGTCATAGATTTTTTCTAATTCATTTAATAATTGTTCTCAAAATATAAGCAAGGGTATGCGTGAATGGAAACAAATACATCTTTTTTCAATTCCATTGGCATTTTTATGCTTAGTATTTCATTAATTCAAATCGTAACATTCGTTTTATATATCATTTATTCACATGATTAATATACATTGAAACATTTTAATATTCAAAATTATTTATCATGGCTTACTCTACATTCCATACTTATTCAAATAAAAAAAAAACTTACAATGTAAAGAAGAGAACCTATTAGTTAAACATAATTAATCTATTTATAAACACTAGTTTCATATAACATTCATTAAAATCATTGGTATTCATTGAATCATTTTTATACTCAAAATTATTCATAAAAATTGTCCGATTCGTTTAGTATTTGTTCTCAAAATAGAAGAAACCATATGCGTGAACGTGCATACAATAATATAAGGAATATGTGTAATAAAAATATGTTAGCTTCCTCCTGCACACATAAAATTAACTAAGTAAAACAATTAAGAAAGTGCAAGTGTGAGGGATTTATATATAATTGTGCATATATTTGCTAGCATTTCACTCTACATGGAAAAATGAAAGAAATAATATAGATTAAGATATTGAAGTACGGTTAAATTCCCAAAAAAATTGAGAACCCTCTCCAATATGGAGTAATTCTTGAAATCAATATGTTGGATGTTTTTTGCAATTCAATTAGTGATCATTGTCAAAATAGAAGCAACTATATGTGTGAATGGAAACAAATATGTCTTTTTGGAATGCCATTGGCATTTTCAAACTTACTATGTCATTAATGCAAATGGTAATATGAGACGTATATAAATTTAATTTACATGATTAATATACATTGAAACATTTGAATATTAGAAGTGATTGATCTAGGCTTACCCTGCATGTAATAATATAAAAATAATTTGCAATGTAAATAAGATAACCTATTACTTAAATTTAGTTATTCTCCTTACAAACACGAGATTGATGTGACAATAATTCAAATAATTAATATATGTTGAAAAATTTTTATACTGAAATTTATTCATAAAAACCTAAGCTAAATGCAACACTTGAATGTGTGAAAGGAAAATGTGTGGAGGGGAATGCTTGCAAAGAAAAATATGTTAGAATTATTGGCATACATACAATTAAACTAGGTAAAACAATTAATAAAGTGTAGTTTTGAGGGATTTATGTATAAGTGTGAGCATATTTTCTATCATTTCATTCAACATGGGCAAATTAGAACAAGAATATAGATTAAGATATTGAAAAATGCTTAAATTCCCTAAAGAAAATGGAACCCTCTCCAATATCGAGGAGTTATTTAAATCAATATGATGGACATTTGTTGCTATTAAATTAGTAATTGTTCTCAAAATAGTAGCAACCACACACATGAATAGAAACAAATATATCTTTGACCAATGTCATTGGTACTTTCAGACGTAGTATGTGAGTAATGCAAACAATAACATTAGCTATATATAAAATTCATTCACATGATTAACATACATTGAAACATAATTATGAGACTAAGTTATAGTCCAAAGATATCAATATAACATTCCCTATCTTTCTTCATATGCTTTTGGAAACTTACTTCCATACTTCTTGAAACTAAAGTGTTAGGGTTAATTATTAGTTATTGGCACTTTCAGACTCAGTATATCATAAATGAAAATGGTAACACCAATTTTATATAACATACATTCACATGATTAATATACATTGAAAAATTACAATACTAAAAAATATTCATTGGGGCTCACCCTTCATGCAATAATATATAAATAATATACCATGTAAAAAAGAGAAACTATTACTTAAATGAAATGATTATATTTATAAACATCAACTTCATTTGACATTGATTCAAATTATTAATATACATTGAAACATTTTTATACTCAATTTTTTTCATCAAAAACTAAGCTAAATATGAATATGTTGGAGGTTTGTTACAAATCATTTAGTAATAGTTCTTAAAATAGAAGAAACCATACACATGAATGGAAATGACTATATCATTTTTCAATGCCATTAGTATTTTCAAACTCAGTATGTTATTTTTTTTGTGCTAGGATAATCGGTAACTACAGTAGTATCGTACTCGCGTGACACAAGGTCGAATCTTGCTGGCTACTCGTATAAACCTAGGAGGAACCGCCACACCCACCATAATGGACCTTGGGCTATCTGAGACTCAAACTTGTGACCTACAGAATGGCATGAACACCTTATCAAGAATCCGCTGGCCATGATCCCAAACCCTAATGGGCTAAACTCAGTATGTCATTAATGCAAACGATAAAACCAATTGTAGATAACATTCATTCACATGATTAGTATAGATTGAAACAATTTAATACTCAAAATTATTCCTGGGGGCTTAATTGCATGTAGTAATATAAAAACAAATGCAATGTAACGAAGAGAACCTATTAAATGGAAAATTTTTATTTATAAACAACAAACATTCATTAAAATCATAAATATATATTGAAACATTTTGATACTCAAAATTAGTCATAAAAAGTTAATCTAAATGCAACACTTGTTTTTGTATACAATAAGCTAGATTCAACACTTGAATGTGAGAAGGAAATTTTTTGGAGGGGAACATGTTTAGAGAAAAATATGTTAGCTCCCCTTCAAATACATAAAATTTCACTAAGTGAAATAGTTAAGAAAGTGTTGTTTTGAGGGACTTATGTATAACTGTGTGTATATTTTCTAGAATTTCACTTAACCTGGTCAAATGAGAGTAATAATATATATTAAGATATTTAAGACTGGTTAAATTCCTAAACTAATTTGGAACCCTCTCCAATATGGACTATTTTTTTCAGATCAATGCATGAGAAGTTTGCTGCAATTCAAGTAGTTAATATAAATTGAAACATTTTTATACTCAAAATTATTCATCAAAATCTAACATAAATGAAGCACTTGTGTTTGCATAAAATAAGCTAAATGTAACACTTGAATGTTAAAAAGGAAAATGTGCGGAGGGGAATGTGCATGGACAAAAATATGTTAGCTTCCTACCGCACACATAAATTTTACCTAAGTAAAACAGTTAAGAAAGTGTAATTTTGAGGGGTTTATGTATAATTCTGCATATATTTGGTAGTGTTTCACTTGATGATGTCAAATTAGAGCAACAATATAAATATTGAAGAATGGTTAAATTTCAAAAATAATTTGGAACCCTCTCCAATTTGGAGCATTTGTTTAGTTTAATATGTGGGAGTTTTGTTAATTTTCTAAAGATCTCAGGTAGTGACTTCATTTCACATAAATTTGGTAGTTCTAAGGATAATACTTAAAAAGTTAATATTCCAAAATTTGCATCAAAAGATCAAAATTCCAAATTTCAAAACAAAATTTAAAATATTTAATGAATAAAAATTACAAATTGGAATTAAATATTTAAAAAATAAAAATTACAAATTCCAAATCAAAATTTAAAAAGTCAAGGTTTCAATTCCTAACCAAAATTAAAAAATCAAAATTCTAAATTTTGAACCAAGATTACAAAAATTGTTAGAATCGTATAAGTATTGCCATTATTGTTTCTTTAACCTGTAGCACGACTCATCAAACATGTGCCATCTCATATAATAGATGGATGTGATATCATTTTGCCTCGAACCACTTTACTTCTGATTTCAATTTCTTCAAAAAAATACATGAGGAAGATAATGTAAGGCATGACTTATTCAATTCATTTAGTAATTTTTCTCAAAATAGAAACAACTTTACGTGTGAAGGGAAACTAATATAATATTTTACAATGTCATTGACATTCCTAGGCTCAATATCTTATTAATGAAAATGGGAAGACCAATTGTATAGGACATTTATCCATATGACTGATATACATCGAAACATTTTAATATTCAAAATTATTCATTAAGGCTTACACTGCATACAATACTGATTTGCAAATAAAAACAAATTTCCATGTGTAAAACATAACCTACTTAAATGTAATTATTCTATTTATAAACACTAGTTTCTTCTAACATTCATTGAAATGAAATCATTAATATACCTTGAAATATTTTATATTCAAAATTACTCATTAGAAAATAAACGAAACACTTGTTTTTGCATACAACAAGTTAAATGCTACATTTATATTTGAATACAATAATATCGATAATATAACAAATGATACATTTTCCGATTCTAGTTCGTTATTAGATCAGATTTCTTGCCAATACCCTTCTAAAGCAAATAAAAATATCTCACATTTTCTTCATAGAATTCACTTCTACCATGTTAGGAGAACTTTTATTCATCTAATCTTGAAGATTCTATCATCAAAACCACTAAGTATAAAGGTCACGAGAGTTATATGTTGTGGAAAGTAAGGTAACACTATTGACCCATTCATTTATAGCATGTAATACCTATAATTCCCGAGAAGCTTCCATCTATTATTATTATTATCATCATCCATTGATTTCAGAATTTAGACTTGGACATTATATGGGACTAAATTATGAACTATTTGTGATCCAATAGTGACAACATATCTATGAAAGTGCAAGGTAAAATGAATTCTATAATATTAAATTTAATGATTACCGTGAGAATAAAGATACTAATAGAGCTTCTGCCTTCTATAATACATATGTCGTCAAAGGTTTCCATTACGAAAAAAAGCATAAAAAAGGCATTGTAAAATGTGTGTGTTGTTAAGAGCGAGCCCTAATCCCATCACCCCACTACTCTAAAATATGGCACACTTACACTATTGAGTTGCATATGTACCACACAAATTATGCGCGTCAACTGTATCAAGCTTCCGTGGCCACAAAACTAAAAGAACAAGCCATAAGCATATTAACCACAGAAATTGAAACCAACCACTCTTTTTCAAAGGTCCTTTGGTATACATCCCCTTCTCATAGAGAGAATGGAAACATACTTCTCTTAGAACCTAGTGTACTCTACACTATTCGTGATGACTTCTCAGCCATATATTAGATAACAATAGATATTTTTAAGGGTGATACCGTGGGCCATAAAAGAATATGTCAACTAATGCATAATAATGTTATACTTAGAATCTATTGACAATAAAAAATACATTTTCATCTTGCCCAAAATGCCTCTCCTCATTCAATCCAAATGCCTTCCTCCTTTGTTTCTTTGTTATGCTCTTCAAAGAAAGCAAAGGAAAGCAAGGAAGTGCAAGGAGACATTTGGATCAACAGCTACGACATGCTTACCTTGCATGTAATGGGTTGCATGTGTGATCTCCTTTTTAGTTTTGGATATATGGTATATGCATGTGATTTCTTGGTTATATGTTGTCATTGACATGGATATTTTCCTATATTCACGGTGGCTTCAACCTTTTCTTTCCATTTCCTAGATATCCATGGTGTAGTGGATTCCCCATTTGGTTTTATGATTATTTATCAAGTTTCCTATGGTTTTGGATTGAGTTACTATTCTAAAGAGCCTACAAGTTGAGAAAAATGGTGTGGATCCCAGGAACAACTTAGGTTACATGGAGGCTATGGCTTAAATTAATAGTTCTTGGTGCCCTTAATATCTTGGTTAAAGACCAATCTGGTTCAACATTAGTTATTTTTGGACCAGTTAGGTGAAATCACTATGATTGAGGGTTGAGGTGGTGTGGCCTCTAGAAGTCCTAGTTCATTTTATTTTGGTTTAGCCCATATGATCTCATATTCATGCGTGGAATATGGTGTGGGGGTGATTTGTTGAAAGATATATTTGGTTCAGCCCAATCTTTGTTTCAATGGTACATGTAAGTCCCTGAATGGTTGGAATTTTCCT
The DNA here is from genome assembly GCA_034641835.2 of Pinus albicaulis. Lineage (NCBI taxonomy): Eukaryota > Viridiplantae > Streptophyta > Pinopsida > Pinales > Pinaceae > Pinus > Pinus albicaulis. The sequence goes on from CM076574.1 coordinate 1,128,655,017, forward strand.
ATGTTAATATGAAAGATTTTTCTATTGTGATCTATGAGTAATTTTACTAGTTATTATGGTGATCTTATGGTTGATTTTTCATATTTTCTATTATGGTTATATGATGTTTATATGCATTATTCTTTTATGTGCTCTAGCTATGGCTCTTGTTCATGATTTGATAGTTTATTGAATGTTAGATGAATGCATGGGTTAACAAGTGTTATTACAGCTAGCTTGAGAGGCCATTGATCCTTATTGGTGAATTTTAGATGAATTTCATAAGTTTATGATTACATATGCATTAATGACCTGTAGCTTAGATGTTTACTATCTGTTTGGAGAAATTTTTATCTGATATTACACATTTCTATGTCAATATATTGTTTAAGCTTTGATTGTTAACATTGTTATCATAATTTTTATGTTTCTCAAAATTTATAGGAAGTTTTGGGAAGTGGTCTGGAGAGTAGCCTGAAAAAGTGGCATAAATCTCATGACCGCATGTATAGAATAGTGAATTTGGGTCATAACCACATGAGGACATGCCCATGAGTGCGGTTATACCCACTCAATTACATGTGCAAAGTGTAAAGGGTGCGATTGGGGAGTTTTTATCGTGAAAAATAGTTCTAGCTCAGGGATGATCACATGGGGTGGTTTGCAGGCTCCTGAGTGATCTGTAGACTCTGAGGGATGTCAATTTGTTTCTGGTTTGTATGCCCCACTTCCATAACTAGAACTTGGAGGTAGGGTCATGTAATAGCGACATTAAATTAATGTTTACCTTGGATATTTTGTAAAAGTGGGTAAATGTGGGAGAAGGCATTACAGGGTGGAATTAGAGCTAGGTTGCAGCACTGTACCTCAGAGTAAATGTGATTGTTATGCATTCTTGGTAATTGTATATGTGTCTATTATGAATGCATTGTGATGGTTATGGTTAGCATGCATGCGGTATTTAGTAAAATTTTGTGTTATCATTCATGATCATTGATATGTTAATGTAATTATGTATCTATATTGTGCTAATCTGGGTTGATTATGCATACAATATAACCTCCCCTAAAATACATTGAGGTATGAATTTTATTATGTCTCTATTTGTTTTATCTAACATGCAATGTTCACAGGAGATAAAAATATTAGAGATGGAGAGCATATAGTTCACATGACACCCCTTACAGGCCTAATGTCAACTCTATGGAATGCGATAGGTTAGTTGAGAAACAAGGAAAAGAGTACTCTCTTGATATAGTAGATACACTTACAAGTTTAAAGGCATAAATAAGAAGTTGTAAGGTAGATAATAGAGGTTGATTGAGGCACATGAAAGGCTCATGAGAGCTTAGGAAAAGTGACAAGTATTTGTGGAAGCATGGAAAATAAATTTTCAATCATAGATAGGAGGAAAATACAAATGGGGCATATGGAAGTAGGTCTCAATTAAGATATATTTTGGACAAAGATGATACAGTGAGAGGTGGGATATCTTTGGATACACCTGATAGGCGGGATAACACTCATGGGTGTTATTCCAACTTTGGTTATGAGATACATCATTGCCATTCATACCAACATCCTTATACGAGGAGTGAGAAGCAATATTTTCCAGAGGAATTCAACAAATCCAAGCCTCCTACTTTTCATGGGTATGTGAAGATACGAGAGGATGCATAAGCATGGATGCTTGGGAGGATGCATAAGAATGGATGCTTGGGATAAATATGTTGGTCGGATTGAATGATTATTCATAGAATATGAAAACTAAGGTTGTTATCTCTAGTGTCAAGGAAAAAGCATATATCTGGTGGGAAAATATTAATCAGGTCATAGGCATCAAGGTATAGGAGATTAATTTCAATGATTTTATAAGACACTTTAGGAAGCAGTACTTGTTTGAGAGATATTATGATAGAAAATACAAGGAGTTCTATGAGTTTAATATGGGTTCCATGATGACTGAAGAGTACATGACCAAGTTTCTGGAGCTATTGAGGTATGTTCCATATCTCAAGGATGAGAATATGAAGTTCCAAAGGTTCATAAGTGGATTTCCTTTAGCATTTAAAGATAAAATTGAGTATGATGAGCCTTGGTCATTGGAGGGCATTCTTCAGGAAGCTGAAGCATTGCTATTAGACGTCTAAGAGAAAGTACGAGCCTAGGTAAGATTAGAAAGGCAAGGAGAAGACTAAAGGAAAGTGGGCTAAGAAGCAAGGAAGACCTCTAGATGCAGGTGACAAGGAGAACGTAGTGTTGTAAAAAAATTTCATTGTAGTTGACATAGGACATGGATTTCAGCCTGAGGAGAAGAATATGGGTGGCGATAGAAAGCCTTTGAGGTGTTGGAATTGTGGTGGAAAACATCGAAGGAGTGAGTGCCCATTGCACTAGGGTAGAAAGCCTCATATTTATAGTGCTTAGGAGGCATATAAAATTGTAGATGTTAAGCATAAAATTCACCAAATTTATGTAGTAGTCAATAGCACGAAGGCTAATAAAAAGACATTCATTACTGATATAGAAGGTAAGATTTGTTATCAAGTTGTTCCCATTTTGATTAATTCTCAATCTAATTATAGTTATATCAGTCCTGACCTGGTGGATAAGTATTTTTTTAATAAAAACGTGCATGAAAAATATTGTTTCGTGTAGTTGGTTATAGGGACCAAGAGAAGAGTTAAGCATTGGGTGAGATCTTGTGCATTTGAGCTGAGTGATATGCCTACATTAGCACATATAAATGTGCTTCCTTTGGGATCATATAATATGATTTTGGGCATGGATTGGTTGTTCATTCACATGAATAAACTGGATTTCTATGATAAGTATATTGAATTCTTGGATGATGACAGGGAAAGGAGAGTTTTGCAAGGAAATATGAAGCCTATATTAGTAAGAAAAATTACAACTATGCATGAAAAGTGCATCTTCTCGAAAGGATGTGTATTATTTGTAGTGCATATGTCTAGTGACAAAGGGAAGGATGTGGAGGATGATGAATTCCTAAGGAGGTACCCTATTTTGCAGCAGTTCTTGGATTTTCTTCTTGTAGAGATTTTAGAGTTTCCTCCTCTTAGGGAAGTGGACTTTTCTATTGAGTTGATTCTCAGAGAAATACCAACATCTAAGGCACCGTATATAATGAGATTTATAGAGTTGGTAGAATGGAAGTTTCATATTAAGAAAATTCTTAATAAAGGATACATAAGGCTAAGTGTGTCACCTCGGGGTGCATCAGTATTGCTCATAAAGAAGAAGGATAGTAATCTCATATTGTGTATTGATTACTGACAGTTGAAGGAGGTGACTATAAAGAACATGTATCCATTATCATGGATTGATGACTTGTTTTATTAGTTGAATGGAGAAATGATATTTTCAAATATTTATTTGAGATCAGGATATCATCAGGTGTGAATCAAATAAGAAGACATATACAAGATTGCATTTTGTATGAGGTATGAATTTTATGAATTTCTGGTGGTTCCTTTTGGGCTTACTAATACTCCAACCACTTTCATGTGTTTGATGAGCAATGTGTTTCTTCCTTACTTGGACAAGTTTGTGATAGTGTTTATTGACGATATATTGATGTACTCCAAAAATGAGGTAGAACATGAAGAACACCCGGAAGTTGTTTTGAGATTGTTGAGAGAGCATCAGTTATATGCCAAGTTCAACAAGCGCGATTTGTTTTAGTCTCAAATTCACTATTTGGGACATGTTGTTTCCAAAGAAGGGATAGCTGTGGAACCAAAAAATATTAAAGGTATCATGGAGTGGAAAACTCCTAGGAACATGGATGTGATCAAATCATTCATGGGACTAGCAGGCTATTATAGGAGGTTTATCAGGGACTTCTCAAGGATTGGCTATCCTATCAAATATTTGTAGAGGAAAGGGAAGGAGTTTGAATGGGATGAGGAGTGTGTATATAGTTTTGAGAAATTGAAGCATTTTCTTATAGATGCTTCAGTTTTGAATATTGTAGATATTGATAAGGATTTTTTAGTTTGTGCAGATGCTTGGAAGGAAGGACTTGGAGGAGTCTTAATGTAGGAAGGATAGGTGGTTTTATACAATTCAAGGAAGCTAAATTACCATGAGAAGAACTATGTGATTCGTGATATTTGGTTGGAAAATATCATTTATGGATTGAAGATGTGGAGACATTATCTTCGTGGCAGGAGGTTCGTCTTGATGAGTGATCATAGTGAGATGAGGTACTTGTTTGACCAACCCAATATAAATTTTAGGAAATCTAGATGGCTAGCTAGCCTTAGTGAGTTTGAATTTCATATCACATACATAAAGGGAAATGAGAATAAGGTGACATATGTTCTTAGTAGGAGGGTGTAGGTGAATCACATTTCATCTATGAGTTCATATGGGATAGTTTTACCAGAGCAGATCATGCATGCATAACAACATGATGAACGGTATCAACAACTAAAGAATAAATTGCAACAATCAGGTGAAAGGTGATAGGGATGAGGAGTCTCACCTCACAGAAGATGGCTTGGTCAAATTCAAGAAAAAAATTTATATGTTAGATAGCAGTGAGCTCAAGAATATTATCTTAAGGTATTTTTATGTCAAGTCATATTCAAGACACCCAGGATACCACAAGAATTTGACAATCGTTAGGAATTTATATCATTGGATGAACTTGAAGGAAGAGCTGGCTGAGTTTTTTGCGATATGTTTAGATTTTCTGTAGATGAAAGTAGAGTGTAAGCATCGAGTTAGTTTGTTGCAACCTATTCTGATTCTAGAATGGAAATGGGAATTCATTTCCATGGACTTCATAACAATATTTACAGGGACATCGAAGCATCATGACTCCATAATGGTTGTGGTTTATAGGTTGAGCAAGGTAACTCACTTCCTTGCACTGGTGTCCACTAATTCATCTACTAAGATAGCTTAGATATCCATTAGGGATATAGTGAGGTTGCATGGTGTTTCGAAGAATATTATATCAAACATAGATTCCATGTTCACTTCCATGTTTTGGAAGGAGCTGTTTGTAGACTTGGGGACAAATTTAACTTTAAATATAGCTTATAATCTGTATACGGGTAGTCAGAAAGAGAGAAATAACAAGATTCTTGAGGATGTGTTGAGGATGTGTGTCATGCATCAACAAAGGAAATGGGAGGAGTATCTCCCGTGGAATTTGCATATAACAATGGGTATCAAGAGTCCTTGAGGATGAGTTTATTTGATGCTCTTTATGGGTGGAGTTATAATATTGCTATCAACTGATGTGATCCAGTGGAAAAAGTGTTGATTGGACCAGATATGTTGGTTGAGATGGAAAGGAGATGCAACTTATTAAAAGGAATTTAAAGTAAACGCAGGACATGCATCAGAGTTATGGAGATAAACATAGAGCATTAAGGGAGTTTCAGGTTGGTGTGCATGTGAACTTGGGCATAAAGCCTAATAGGAGCTCCTTGAGAATTGGTTCATGTGCCAAGATGGAACCTCATTATTGTGGGATTCTTGATATCCTTGAGTAGTTTGGACCAGTGGCCTATCAGCTTGCACTGCCGCCAATTATGAAATTCCATAATGTTTTCCATGTTTCATTCCTTAAGAGATATATGCATGATGTTGATATTATGATTTATCTATTTCTATTGTATTTGGAACTAGAGGGAGAGTTCCAACATGAACCTCAGTGCATGTTGTAGTGGAAACAATTCATGTTTCATAACTGAGTAATAGAGCAAGTTAAAGTGCAGTGCAAGTACTTTGACCCAGATGAAGCTACATGGGAGATGACTAATCAGAGGCAGTCCATGTATCCTTTATTAGTTGTAGGTTGAGAAGATGTGTTTGGTTTATGTGTTTTGGTTTATATTTCTGTATGGATGTGTGTATTGTAAATACTATAATGATTTGTCTTATAAAGCTCTAATAAGCATTATATCGTAAATAATACACCTAGTTCTGTTATAAAGCTACAATAAGAATTATGGAGTTAATGGTTTCAATAGATTGGTAATATGTAAATGGTGCATCGATTTTTGTTATAAAGCCCCATGGGTAGCATGTTTTTACATTTATAAGTGTCGTTGGACACTGAGGATTATGTTCCCCCTAAGGGGAGGGGTTTGTAATATCCCGTGGTTGATTTTTCATGTAAATAAAATAAGAAAAAGGTAATGGGACATGTATTCCAAGTTTAATGGTCGGAAAAAATTATAATGGGAATCACTTGTGGATTAATAATAGCTATGAAAATTGGAAAAGGCACTGTCAAAGGAAACGATAAAATAAATGGCATTTAATTATGAAAATAAAATAAAATAGGAGAAAAGTAAGGTGAAGAGACACAAATTTTTATGCAAGGTAAATTAGAGAAGAAATTAAGGAAAATGAAGAAAAATGAGTCCTAAATGATAATAAGGCATTATAGAAACAATTGATGGCTTTTGCTCAACTTTTGGCTTGGTGTTTGTCAATTCTAGATTTTTCATTTTAGAATTTGTGATCCAGATTTATGCAGGAACGCAATATAATACAGTAATAAACATAAATGAAGAGATGCAAAAAAAAAAGATTTCATTTCATTAATATCAAATAACTGAAATATGCTTACAGACAGAATGGACATAAACTAGCTAGTGTGATGCTAGCTTATCTCCTAGAAGGGATGTGGCGGCTACATGCCTCTGCCTTTGTTACAATGAGGCTCAAGGGCATTTTTATTATTGAAAGGCATGTGAAAATCATAAAAATCCAAAAACCTTACCCTAGGAGATGAAGCACCGAAAGTATCAGCCCCGTCTGGGTAAATTAGTACATCAACTTCCCAGGGATGTAATTTTGGCATACAATCTCTGTTTGACATGCACAATACCTCGTTAGAAATATTTATCCAAGGAATACAAATTTTGAGTGAAAAAAATTGTTCAAAGGTCCATGTTCATCCCAGTTTTCCCAAGAAACATCGTTTAGGGCCTAAAAATGACTCCGAAAGTGTAGGACCCAAAAAACTGCCAAAAATAGTAAATTGTGCTACAATTAAGGAAACTGAAAAACTAAAAGAAAAAATGGTGAGGGTCCAAGTGGAATAGGTGGGTGGCCAAAAATATCCAAATGGATCAATTTGGCTCTCTTACTCTCTTGCACACTTAGAGTATTCTTGGAGGACTGGAGCATTCACTTGGATTTGGAGAAAGTAAGCAAAGGAAGTAAAGGAACCAAAAGTAGATAGTGGGATCAAAAATTATGACAGGCGTAAATTGTAGGTAACAGGTTGCATATGTGATCTCCTTGCGAGTTTTTCATTCATGGGATATGCATGTGATTTCATTGGCATAAAAATTTTCCTATATTGACAATCATTTTATACTTGGCTTTCCATTCCCTAGATAGCCATGGTGCAGTGGGTTCTCCATTTGGTTTTTTGATTGTTTCATAGGTTTCCTATGGTTTTGGGTTGGAATAAATTCTTTGGAGCCCTTAAACAACTTGGTTTCCCTGGAGGTTATGGGTTGAGTTACTAGTATCTGGAGCCTATGGGTAGGGATAGACACTATGGATCCTTGAAACAACTTTCGTTCCGAGGCTATGGGTTGAGTTAATAGTTCCTAAAGCCCTTGAAAACTTGGATAAATATAAATCTTGGTTGGTATTAGTGATTTTTGGACCTGTTGGGAGAAATCACTATGGTTGAGGGTTTAGGTTGTATGACCTCTAGAAATCTTGGCTGGTTTTATTTTGGTTTAACCCATTTGATCCCACATTCATGCTTGGAATATAGCACAGGGGTGATTGGTTGAAACAAAGATTTGGTTTAGCCCAATATATGGCCGAGTGGTATGTGGAAGTCCCTAACTTGGTTGGAATTTTCATATGTTAATATAAGGTTTTTTTCTATTGTTCTCTATGAGTACGTGTATTTGTTATTACGATGATCTTAAGGTTAATTTGTCATAATTCCTATTCTGGTTATAAGCTAGTATATGCATGGTTCTTTGATGTTCTCTAGCTATGGCTCTTATTCATGATTTGATATTTTACTGAATTTTTGATGAATGCATGGGCTAACAAGTGTTATTGCTATCAGATTGAGAGGGAATTGATCCTTCTTAGTGAATTTTAGATGAATTTCAAAATCTTAAGTCAAATATTCTTTCATGACCCGTAGCTTATATGTTTACTATCTATTTGATGAAATGTCTATATAGTATTAGGCATGTCTAGGTCAATATCTTGTTCAAGTTTTGATTGTTAGCATTGTTATGATTCTTGAAAGTTACAAGCAGTTGTGGGTAGTGTTATGGAGGTTAGTTTGAAAAAGTGACATAGATCTCATGCCCACATGCATAGAATAGGAAAATTGGCTCATAACTGCATGTAGCCAGGCTTATGGGTGCATCTATAGCCTCCAAACCACATGCATAGAGTGTTAAGGGTGAAATTGGGGAGTTTATTTTGTGAAAAAGAGTTCCATATTAGGGATTGATCACCTAGGGATGTTTACAAGCTCTTGAGTTGTTTGTAGTCTATGAGGGATGTTAGTTTGTTTCTGGTTTGTAGGACCCACTTCCACAATTGGAACTTGGAGGTCAGGTCATGTCATAGTGACACAACTAATTTTACCCTGAAGAGTTTGTAAAAGTGGGTAAATTTGGGAGGAGGAGTTACAAGATTATGTCCGAAATGGCAATAAAAATCGGATTATGGACAAAATTATAACACATATTAGATTTAGTTGTGAAGATGAAAAATGCATATGAGAGAAAAAAGGTCTTGAATAGATGTAGAAATTCCCTAGAAATATGATGGGTATATGTATTAGAAATGCTAGATTATAAATTCAAAACCCATGGAAACAATGTAAAAAAACAACACTTCAAGGAATAGGATCTTTATCAAGAACAAGAAAAAGAATAAAAATAAATGTCATTTCAAACTGTGACCAAAAAAAAATGAAAGTACAAGTAATTTAAATATTGGAAAGTTACCTGAAATGAAATATTCATTCCACCTAAAAAAAATTCAAATGATTCATAGTTTATCCTCTTATAGCTATATAACGTCAAATACGAACCTCAACTTCAAATATTTCTGAAACATCCAACTCTAAGCTCTACAAAATGATAGTGCACCCATTAGAAAAATTGACTCCATGAGTAGAAATTTCATAAGCTTTTGAGATGGCTACTCTTATGAGCCAATTGAAACTAGTATGATCTAAACATTGAAATCAAAATGATATTGGATATTAGAAGCTTTATCCCAGACAAACAATTATCATAATTCTATGATGATAAAAGCCCTACGTCAGAAGGAAACTCAAATCCAACATTGTAATTTCCATAAAGGTATAAGAGATAAAAAAAAAATATCATAGCCAGTTCAGTGTTTGGTTATATTAGATGTAAAAATAATATAAGTGAAAGAGAAACAAAAGGATAAAAAATTACAAGATTAAACATCAGAAAGGATGCAACCTGCATTGGATTTTCCTCTTTGCAAGTTGTCACCTACATTAATAAATGAAGACCATCCATCTCATCTCCATTTTTGGAAGCGACAAAAAAACTAACAAGTTTTTGTTTTAGTAGAATATACCTATACATTTGTACAATAAAATTGTATTATTATATCGTTGTATTTATTTTTTGACTAAACATGATATCTTTGCATTTATTTATAGTTAGATTGGAAAGACTACTTGCAACTTTTAGTTTTTTGAAACTAAAAAACAATGTTTTTAAATTTTATTTTTATATATTATCAAATCTAATCATGGTAGATGGTTTATTTTTCTTTTAATTTCATTTATTACAAAACAAATTTTTAATTTTTAAAATTCCTAAAATTATTTTTAAATTAAAACTAATAATAAAAAAAAATTCTAAAAAAAATTGAAAACATTAAATAAAAACAAAATTCAATTTAAAAAAAAAAAAATCCATAATAATAAATATTATGGCATGGATATTTCCACCGTCGATAAATTCTGTGGGTGAAGACTTATTGAGAATTGTGTGCCCATGAAAACAATACACAGTTCCCCATAAATCTTTACCAACGATCATTAATATTTCATAAACATATATTAAAATATAATGTTTAAATTAAAAAATGTGTTAAAATTTTAAAGTAAAAAATAGAGTTAAAAGTTTTAAATGATGAATCTTTAAATGATCCTAGATTATTTGATAAATTACAAATAACGATTTTTTCTTCATTAAATTTGGTTATATTTAAATAATATTATTAGTTTAATGTCTTTATTTATATAAAAACAGGGTTAACGAATATGATTTATATGTTCATTTCAATTTGTGTTAATTTTACATGGAAAATTATTATTCAATTCACAATACTAATAATAACTAATAGTTAGAAATTTTAATATTTTATTGATTTTGTTGTTGATGATTGATTAATAGATTCTAGATTTTTTTTTTTCAATTTGGAAATTAATTTTTTCAAGGTCATATTACCATCGTATTTTGAATGAGAAAAATTCTTCTCTTCCCGTTCAAAATTAAAAGTCGGTTCAAGCGTTAGTTGCATTTTTGTAAACTTCATTTTAAGTAATATCGCATCACCTAATGATCCACCAATTACAAGAAAACAATTCTATGGTGTAATGAATTTTTAACTTGATATGATTTGTCAAATGAGTGGAATATACAATTTAGATTATTTATCAGATTAATAACAACATCACTATCACATCACATGGGCCATGGGTCTTTGTTTAAAATCAATATTTCCATATAAGCATTGTAGTAATCTATTTATTTTAAAACTTTTAGTGTTGTACCTTTCCATTGTACTTTATGTCTCTCCTTTCCAATGTATAAAGCCTCCAAACAAGGTGAAAATATGGGCACCACAACCACCACCTTTATTTTTCCACAGTCACCACCATAGTCAAAGTGAACAAAACGATGTACTTAATCTTCTTGCTTCCATCTCCAACCTAGATGTAATCCTTTGCCATGTAGATGCATCACTATTTTGATAACAATATTTCAATATTTTACCTCGATTCACCAAGTTCTTAGTGATAGTTTCCACTACATGAACTAAGTTTGGTCATGTGCATACAATTGCATCCACTAACTTGGATCTCCATTTAAAACTCTAATAATTTCTTCTTATTATTTATTACTTTCAGTATTTATTTCCTTACATGAAAATATTTCCACTTGTCATGCATTATTAAGTGGCATGTTCTTATTCATCTTGAAAATTCCAAGCAAGTCTTTCACATGTATCCTTTGGTTAATCCACAACATTCCATGATTTCATTTTATTCTAACCTTAATTCACGTGGGACAAATTAAGGAAACATCCTTTGAGGTGAACTTTTATGTTTTGCATTAAAAGCCATAGAACATATAAATTTTTACAAATTGAATATTTCCCACTTGATTTGATTATGATGTATTTTTCATTCGGATTATCCTTGCATCATCCTATTGTCATCAATGCTTTTGAATTCATGGATGTTTCATCCATGCTCCTTATTTATTCTTATAATCCTTAATTAATGACTTCATTTATTTTGATATTCTCCACCTTAACATTCTCATCCATGAAAAGAAATAGGTTGACCCAAGAATCAAATGGATTGAAAAGTAAGAAAATTAACCACCTCTCCCACATTTACTCAATTTTATCGGTGTACCAGGGTAAACATGAGATGAAGAGTTACTATTACATGACTCGACCTCCAAGCTCCAGTTAAGGAAGTGGAGCCTACAAACTAACCACAAACTGACAACTAACAACATCCCTTAGGGCTACAGGAACACTCAAGGGGAAAAGAAACACCGGAGGTGACCTAACCCTGAGTTGGGGATCCTTTTAACTAACCTAGGCTCCCAACCATATGCATGGCAATGGCTTGGTGTGGCTGAAGGCCTCCAACCACATGGAAAATATCGCTCAAATGTGGTTGTTGTGCCAAATTTCAAGTTTAGAGGGTGCGGTCCCGATATCTGAGCCACAATTCTAAGCCAACCTCCAGACCACTTCGTAAAACTTCCCAAGACTTATAAGAATAATAAATGGCATAAGGAAGATGCTAAAAATAAAAAAATATTGAACAATAACTTGACCTAACTAGGTCTAACCATGAACTTCATTTTAGGGAACATGTAATCTACTGGTCATGAATGGATATCAGATCATAGGAGTTTGAAACTTATCTAATAATCACCAAGAAGGTCTAATTACCTCCCATAATATATATATTAAAGTTTGTTAGTGCATACATTCATCAAAACATGTCAAGAACTATAGGTAAAATACATCACATAACCAACATATAACCATAAAATAACCATAATATAAACCATTGAAACTTATCCATAATATTGCCAACATAATCACTACAAAATATCATAGATCACAATAAGGAAATGTCTCATATTAACATATGAAAATACAACCCGTGTCAGGGACTTCCATGGACCACCCAACTTGTTATGCAACCAGCTCACAAAATAGAAAAAATATATAGATCAACGACTTAAAAATTATCCTCTTTAAGGGGGAAACCTTCTTTACATTACATAAATGAACAATTCTTGGATGATTCAAGTGAAGAAACCTATTTTTTATATATAAGAGTCTAAAGGGTCACAATATAAGTAGATCCTACATAACAGTAATAATTTAAGGGTACAACAATAATAATAGAGGGATTTTATGGGGCACAATAATAACAAAATGGTGACTACATGGGAACATCAATAACAATGAGGAGGATGCACTAACAATAAAAATAAAGGACTAAATTAGTATTATAGGGGCCTAACATGCCCCTCTCCTTCAAAAAAGTGTTGTCCCCAACGCTTGAGTCATTATGGATGCTTTTGTATAAAAGTATCATCCTCCCATGTGGAATATTGAGTAGGTAAGTTCTTCCACTTGATGAGATACTCTGAAATTGATCGATTTTGTAGCTATGGAGGTCTTGCTTTATTGACTGCTTCAGGTCTCAATATGATTTTTCCTTCCTCTTCAAGTAATGGAAATATTGTTTTAACTAGGAGCTTGTCACCTATAACCTTCTTTAAGCATGAACCATGGAAAACCCAAAGTACTCAAGAAGATACAGGAAGCTCCATTTTGTATGCCATAGTACCAATATTTTGCAACACCTTGTAAGGACTATATTACTTTGGTGATAATTTATTATCCTTCTTAGATTTCTCGAGGGATATTTGTTTTTATGATTGTAGTCGTAAAAATACCCAGTCATCGACATCGCAAATTCTTTCGTTGTGATGCTGATATTCCGGTTGTTTCTTTCGATTATGTCCCAAAATGAGGTTATCCCTTACAGGTTGGATAACTTCTTGTTGATTCTCTCTGTGATATTTCATTGCTTGAACCTTCAAATTTTCTCTTACATATGATATGATCTTTCACATTTTCTTTAACCATCAAATAAAAGGATATGATGCCCGCATTAGTCAACAATGAAATAGAAATGTTCACACCTCCACCCTCAAAAGTAGTACAAGGATTCACCTCCTTCCCAAGGACTCTTAAATCCACTGCCAACGTCAAAATTGCATCCAATATCCATCACAATGATCCTTGTGCTATTTTTTCTCTCAGAGAATAGTTACCAGCACATTATTCTAGAGCACACTCCCAATGTGCTTATGATTCCATATGGAAATGATATTAACCCAAAATAATTCATTCCATGGAATTCCCTTCTCTACTACATAGTCCCTTGGGAAATTAGGTCATCCCCTTCCATGCAGTCAGACACCTTCCAAGTTCAGTTGGCATTCCCTTCTCTCCTACATAGTCCCTACGAAATCCATCCCTTAGTAATATTTCCTCGCATCAGAAGGTAAAAAAACCAAGGCATATACCTACCTTAGAAACATCATACAAGTCAGATCATGATCATGTAAATAAATGGACTTTGTTGGGTACGAGTGTCCAACAATGGCCCTGCTCCAAAATTATTTACCATCTTATTGTTGCATGTTCCAATTCCTTTTGCTACTGCTATGAAAATTCTTCGAGTCAGTTCCAACCACCGAACTTGTGCATTTCCCTACTTTCTTGTACCAAGTAGATAATTTCCATTATATTTAAAAGGATTCGAAATATATTCAAATCATACCTCACGTGTATCTCGTCAATAAGGTACACCTAAAATTTTGTTTACTTCTTGTCACAGCAAGTCAAACTAGCTCTTCAATCAAATCATCATGTATACACATATCACATCTGGTTATAATATAAAATCGAAACCATCATAAATCATAATCATAGATCACATGGATAATAAAAAATTGAAATAAAATAATTATACTTATCTTTCAATGATCCTTTTTCTTTTTCTTTTGTTCTTTGCCCTTTATGTACACAAAATGAATCGGTTTCCAAATCTGACAAGCACCCAATGGCTTCTCTTCTCTTCGATCACATAAATTGATCCATAAAATTTGATGGATATTCCACTAGATAGTTCTTCATAACATATGTGATAATAATATATTAAAATACTAAAAATATACACTATTAAAATTTTATTAAACTTTAACACCTGTACATTTAACTGTAATTAGGGAATGCATGAAAATAAAAATTATGAAGAAAGGTAGAGAAAGAAAAAATAAGCTCACACGCACACATAAGACACAAGATATGTTGTCTGGTAAACCATTTTGGGATAAAACCCAGCTAGAAGGAGAGGTTGCTTCACTCTCTTTATCTACCTGGAAATATGGTTATAGGTACAAAGAAATAATGCCTGTGGCCAGTGGGATGCTAAAATGCACAAATCCTCTCTGTATTCTCTACCTCCTATCTCTTCTGCCTATATTTACTCAACTATGGAAAAAAATTCTCTCGAAAGAATGAAATTCCTCTTACTCTTAGTGGCTCGGTTATAACACAACTTGATAGCCTACCAGTGGTTAATTTTGACTATATCAAGTCTTAACTAGAGTTAAAATATAGAATATTCTAGAGTATTTTACATAAAAAACAAATGGATAGAACTTTTTTCATTAATAATGGGGGTTTATGTGACATCCTCTCAAAATATAGCTTTGAAAATAGGAAGGTGAACTTCTAAGTGGCATAAAATTTTCATACAAACTCCGATTGATGCGCTTATTGCACCGTCAGAAACATATATGTGTGTAAAATAGTGTGAAAATGTATGACACTGAATCGGTAAATTTTACCCGCCAAGATAGTCATTTGATTCCTCAAAATGATCTCAGAAGGTTTCAGACCTTGTTTCACCAAATTGGGTGTCACCGGTAAAAATGATCCTGTGCGTTGATTCCTCCACTTTTTCCACTATGAATGCATAAATATGGAAGTAAAAAAATATAGTGATATAAAAAAGACGATCAAAACACTATATCAGTTGCCAAAAATGACAAGCACCCAATTCCTTCTCTTCTCTTCAAAGCAACAAGGGAATATGTGTTGGCCGGATAAATCGTTCTTGCAGACAAGACCGATCTCCCTAGTGTCAGAAGACAATCTAGCAACAAACGAACAACTAAGTTTGTCTTTCTCTAGATATATTCGTTTTACAAATAAATTTTATGAAGGTGTCGATCCTACCTTAGATCCAAATGCTTATTTGCGGTCGCAGTGCTTCCGTTGCATCAATAATCCTTCGTCGCAACAAGGGCCCTTTTGTCATAAGAAAGTATCATCTTTCGTTGATCTGCAATCACAAACAAGAAAATATCAATAGCACCTGTATAACAAATAATTATAAAACATACCTATCATAGTGATCAAGGAATCTATGAAATAAACGATCAAACGACAACTTATTGAAATAAACAATCGAACGACAATTTATTGAGAAAAACATAACTTGATTGTATTAATCTTAAAATATACAGAAGAACCTTACAACCTTAGCCTTGATGTTCGAAAGGCCTTCCCGGGGTCCGAAGCAGGAATCTCCTCTACTTTGATAAGTCTTGCACTCTTCCTCCAGAAGCATAAAGAGGTATGTGATCTTCCTCTCAAAAGCTCAACAGAAGGAAATCTAAATCTCAACAGCACTTCAGCTCAAAAATCTTCTCCAAAAAACTTCTTCAACCTTTGAGGCTACCCAATGCCTCCTTTTATAGAGCAGATGAGGAGGTTAGGATTCCAAGTTTAAAGGGATAGAACCATCCTTCAAAGGGATAGGCTCCTCACATCAAGGGATTAGTTCCTTAAGGTGTGGGATAGATGCACCTTACTAAAGCATACTCATCCCCAAAAAATCTCATCCAGAACCTTCCAGAATTGACCAAAATTCAACTTTTTTGGTTTAATTTCGCGCATTTTTGACTTTACAGGGGTACCGCACCTATAACACTGGAAAAATGCGTTCTAGAACGCAGTTTATCTTTACCTTACCTGCGTACCCTAGCTAAAAACGCAAGCAGGCTTCATATTAACTGCGTACCCAAGGTTTTTTGAGCTTTTTAGGGTTTTTTCTTCAGTTTCAGGGCATGGAATGAGGAACAAAGGTTGTAAGACTTGCAGAGGAGGTAAGTATGAGTGTTAAATGAGCTCATACAGTCAGTAGAATGTCAAGGTGACATTTTTTAGTGTAACAGATTGCCCCCTAAAGTGCGAAGTCTGAAATAGATGAAGATGAAGTCTGTCATATATTAAGAGTGAAGTACTTTATCATTTCAAGGATCATCCTTTGGACACCCCAGTCGGAACCTGTCAAAACATTCAATGCAAAATATATATATATGTAATCATATCATCACTGAGGTAGGCATTCCCATACTCAGATCAAAACTAACTAGAACTAATCTAAATTGTTATGATACAGGAATGATTTTGAATACATCACAGTATAGACATGTGTAGACACAACATGGACGCAGCCATCTGTATATGAATAGTCCACTGTATTAATGATAACAAAATTCCTCGCAGCCTGGATGGTAGAAACTAGATCCAGGGTCTTGATTTCCGCATCTCGAACTAGTACGATTCTATCCATGTGAATAAATGTGTTGAAGTCGAACATGGTAGAAACCACTTGATTACCAGTCAATGATGTAAACTGTTAACAAGTGTGAGAGAAACCACCATTAATGTGAATGGCTCTCAAAGTACTCAGTACAATCCATGAAATGTGAATCAATGAGCTGAAGTCGAACATGTCACGGAATCATTCGATCGAAGGTCAATGATGCAACCTGTCGTCGAAAGCGAGAAACCTGCCATTAAGGCATGCAGATTCCAAGGTACTAACGATTTCTAGATCAACTTCCTAGATAATGTGTTGATGTCGATAGAAAGTGATCTGTCGTAGGAAAGCCCACAACACGAAATCATAGATCAAGTTTTGAAAATGTATTGGCAAGGACTGACTCAGGGATGGTCAAAATGGATGACAGATATTTTGCAGATGAATGGTTTACTTGAACTGTTCTCTTGAACACATAACGACACTGCAGATGGATTGGTAGCAATTGACCCAAAGCTAATACCCAGAAACCGGCTGAAGACTTTCAATATGGTTTGATTAACTGTTAGGCAAAGGATTTCCCAACTCAGGTGAACAAAAAGTGTCGTGTTCAAGAGTGGTTAATGGTTTTCCGAAAATCAAAATTGTAACGAACAGGTTCGTTTTTCTCTCTTTTCCCCCACCATTTCTGGCAAGTACCTCTTTATTTTTGACAAGCTTGAGGAGGATACCATTTGCTTGGTTATAAGCTCATCCTTCGGATGAGTCCAACTTAGTTTAAGATTCGAACCCTAAGAAGGAGTGGTTCGTTCCTGTTGAAAATTGAACAGATCCTTTACTGTTAAGTTTTAACGAGTCCAGTATAGGAGAAACTCGGTGTTTTTCAGTTTTAGGGAGTCAGAAGAAAAACTTAAGAAAACTCCATGGGTGTACTTTTTCGTAAATTTAGTCTCTCGAGCCCGAAAAAGGATAAAATAATGCGGAAGAGAACTCTATTGACCAGATTTAGTCAACGTATTCCTTTTTCGTAAATAGTCCATTTCAGTCCGTAAAAGGGATAAACTTATCTTTGAAGGGACGATCATTCATTTACTTTAACGAGTTCGAATAATCAAGTACTCGGCGATCTTTTCATATTTAGAGAGTCTGAAAAGGGCTTAAAAGAGAACTCCAAGGTTTCGCTTTTTCAGTAAGTTTTAACGAGTTCGAAAAAGGGATAAAAATGTACTCATGGTTTTCACTTTTTCGTAAGTTTTAACGAGTTCGAAAAAGGGATAAAAATATACTCATGGTTTTCACTTTTTCGTAAGTTTTTAACGAAGGAATCCGTCTCGAAAAAGTAGACAAACTATACCATGGTTTTCACTTTTCGTGTTTTAAATCTAAATGTTGAAAAAAGGATATTCCTTTACTCTGTAATGGTTTCCTTCAACTTCATTCACTGCAGTATGACAGAACCTTACTTTCATGTGTTTTACGAGAATGAAAGATAGCAAAATAATCTCTGGATTTTCATGAGTTTAACGAGTCTTGAAAATAACCGAAATTGACTCAAGATAGGTTTCATTTTTACAAAATCTTGAAACAGAGAAAAAATATGCTTCAGAGTGGTTTCATTTTTACACAAGCTTGAAACAGAGAGAAAACTGTGCTTGATGCCCCCCAAGCGTAACTGCTAGAGCGCATGCTCCCCCAGCTTCATTTCATTCAACTAAGTACACTACTGGTAATTAATAGCTGGATTGAATGAAGGTTCATTTACATCATATGAAAGACCCAACCTAAAAACTAACCTAAATATATGACTTAACATTTACGAGGTCTATTCAAAGACTCGACTCAATTAGGGGAGGATTTGTTTCATTTTTTAACGAGCTTGACACAGGAAAAGAACTATGCTCATGGCAACGTGTTTCATTTTTTAACGAGGTTGACACGCAGAACTCAAGTAACTTTCTATCTACTCTCTATTTCTAATTCACCACATAACCTAATGATTCATTTTTTTAATGAGAATGAAGGTTGAAATGTCTCATACCTAATTCTTTTGTTAACGAGGTTGACTTAGCAATAGGACCATCCCTGCACTAATCGTATTCATTTTTTAACGAGGTTGACACAGGAAAAAGAAATCGTCCTCATACTCCGATTCTATATATTCAGGGTTGATTCGCACAAGGGAACCCCTTCCTCACTCACCGATTCATTTTATTATAGATTTATAAGGACACAAAATAAAGGAACTCTCCTCACACCTGATCATGGCTTCCAACAGGAAGAAACACATGTCAATGGACACACCTTGATCATGGCTTCCAAGAGGTCTTCATCAGATGGAAGAACAGTTCTCTGGAAGGAACACATGTCAAGGGACTCAAAAGGGATAAGAACATCGCGTTCAAATAATCCCATAGAGTTTTCCATGTCAATTACCGGATCTAAGTCATAGGAAGTCGAGCAAACAGTGAGAGGCTCACTTCCATCGGTAACTGAAAACATGGGACTAGTTGCCACATAATTAACCCGTGGCAGGGTAGATACCACTTTCGTATGAGGAACATTCAGAGATGTCGGATAATTGGTAGTCGAATCAAGACTAGTGAATGAAAGCTGGTCTACAGTCACAATATTCCCATTGTGAGGGAAAGACATCACGCAAAAGAGTGTCGATACGACAGCTTTCATTGCATAGACATAGTCTCGCCCAAGGAGTAGATTGAAATCCAAGGGGCCTCGAACTACCATAAGATCAATACAGACAGTTTTACCTTCCAAAGTAATAGAAAACTTAGGAAGGATCCCTAAAGGTTCACTAATGGTTCTGTTAAAAGCTTTCAGATTCTGCGTAATAGGCACAAGCTGAGGAAAACCCAAAGCTTTCCAAGCAGTTGAGGATAAAATACTAACAGAAGCACCTTCATCTACCTGTGTGCGGTGTATGTCCCTACCACCAAAATTCACAATGATTTGGAAAGGGATAGAGGAAGGAAGACGAGGTTCTGTCAGTCTATTCCAATCAAAGGAAAAGACCCAAGACTCCCATAGGGTTTTGTAGAAACAGGTGAAATGCCCCCCAGCATAGAAGAATCTGATGTAACAAGAAGAACCTAAGCAGTATGAATTTCACTCTCTACAGGGAGAATGGGATCGATCGAATGTGAAATCGAATCGACCACTTGATCAACTAATGGATCATCAACCTGAGTGATATGAGTTCACTCTCCAATGGAAGAGTGGGATCGACCGTACTTGAAATTAGATCAATCACTCAATGACTAAGAGGTTGGGGGAGCACAACTGGAATTCTCATTGGAATAGTAAGTTTTTCCAACAATTTTGAGGCTTCATCCATGTGAGGGAAAATGTGAGTTTGATGACTCCCTTTGCATAACCTACAAGGAAACCTAACTTTACCCCTTTTCCCAGGAACCTGACTATCACTAGTTAATGGATCAACAGAAATTTGATGGGATTTTTCTGACCATACTTCCAAGACCTTTGGAATACTAGGACAATTGATAAGGAAGTTTTCACCCTTACAAAGCTTGCAAGGGAATTTGGGTTTACGATGCATGTTGAAGGTTACCTCAACATTACTAACACTTACACCCACAGTTGATTGGTTGACTTCTTTCTTATTTTGCTTCTTCTTCTTCTTCTTCTTCCCTTTCTTCTTCTTCTTAGTCACCTGGTTACTAGCGTCAAGGCTTTTACCAAGCGAAGAGGAAGAAAGGGAGGAAGACATATTGGGCAAAGAAGGTAAAGGGTCAACAGGAGGTTGGTGATGTTGAGATGGTGAACTCTGTTGAGGTGAAGCATCCAATTGAGGTGGAACAATTGGAGTATTCGGGGCCAACAAAGTTGAAATAACCATACTGGTAAACCTATTGTAAATCTAGGTAATGACAATGTAGCCATATAAGGAGGACCAACATTTCCAAAGCAAGGAAAAGTACTAGGATTCTCGTTAAGAGAGGTTCCTTGGTTGGTAAATTCCGGAGCAGTTTCCATTAGATTCAACTTCGAATTTATTAACAATTAAAACTAAAATTAACAGTTCACAATTCACACCTAACAATTAAAATTCACAATTCACACTTATGGTATCTAAAAGCAAAAACAAAAAAATTAACATGCGCTATCAAATCTAGGAGTCAAACCACACACAAACAGTAGATTCCCACACTAAAAACACTAATTGGTGATGAAATCCAACATCGTAGAATTTATTGAAGGGCTGCTTGGAAACAACATCTCACAACCTCGCTTTAATGAAACAGATCGGCACAAGTTTCTTCACAAACCATTCCTGTGAAGAGAACCCCTGCAGAGTCCAAGTGAGGCCCAGTCGACGTCGTCTGTGTGGCCAGATCTTCCCTCCACCGTCACCTTAGAAAGAACTCCTATAGATTATGGGCCTAAGGTTACCAACTCACACAAATATACCTGGGAACAGCCTACTTCCATCCGACACAACAGGCAAGAGTAAACAAGTTGCATCCCGAAAGCTTCCTGACTTTGAATCCAAGCCACCGACAAGTGACCCCAGTTCTCGACAATGGTCTATCCGTGGTTTACCGTTGTTAATACGTGTATATCTTCTATCATTCCCAATGAGGAAGGATTGATTACCTCACTGGTTCAGATATGATCTCGTGCTTGACTCCTTTAGGAGGAGCTTCCCAGAGCATACATGTAACAATTGGAATTTTTCCTACCGCAAGATCGACTACTTGTTTGTTTTACTGTCTTGGAGAGTTAACTAAAACCTATTCCAAGACACTAGCCTAAGCTAGATTGGTGGAAAGAGCCCTAAAAATGTAAAAATTACTAGATGAATTTTAATTAAGCGCTATGTTATTTAGGCTGTTATTACTCAAAGGGTAATGAATATGAAACCAATGGTGTTATGACCCGAACCAAAACTGAATGCAATCGAATATGATAATGTAATCTTTTCAATTCGATGAATCCTACCTAAAGTAAGGAGAGAGTTTCCATCCACTTCCAACAATGCAAAAATTGATCACTAAGAGAAAATATAACAAATTCTCTAATGCACTAATTTCATCAAGAAAAACTAATGCAAATCAATCCCAAAACAATTTTTTATTTTTGTGTTTTTAAAACAAGCATAAAAACATCTAAATTCAAATCAAAGAAAACTGATCTAAATATACGATTGATTTTTCAGAATGTAAACTATGCAATTGTAATCTATGCACAATTCACTTGAAAAGCATGCAAATGTAATCTATGCACATTTTTCATTCATATTCTGAAAATGAGAATTCTAATTATGCAAATGTGATCTATGCAAGAGAATTCTCAAACACAAGATGATTCTAATGTAATCTAAGAACCAATCAAGTGGAAGTCAAGAAAATCGGGTGAGAGTTCCAAAGATCAAAAAACACTCAAAGGCGATTAAAACTCATACACAATTGCAAAAACAAAAGCAAAAAGATGCAAAATTGTGAAAAGACTGAGACAAACCTCCAAGTAAAGACCAAAGGAAATCAAATTAAGAATTTCTCAAAAAAGAGACTCAAAACACCCAATTAACTTAATGGAGATTGATGAGATGAAGAATTGCTGAAAGAAATTCAGAAACAAGAGATTTTTGACAGAAAAATACAGATCTGGGTAGATGCTAAGAATCTAAATTAAATCTAAACTAAACTGAAAGAAGACATCTAAGTTTTTCAAGACTTTTAACAAGGTCCGCAGGTCCCAGAAGTAACAGGTGCGGTCCCGCACTGGTTACTTAAGGAAAGTGCGGAGATGCCCGCACTGTGTGTGAAGACAAAGTGCGGTCCCCTGAAAACTTCAAGAAAAACATAAAAGACTTCAAAACTTTCAAAAACAGAGAAAAACTAAGCTACCCAGGCAGATATCCATCAATCAAAAACCAGGAAAAACTTTTCCTCAAATCAAAATAAAAGAGAACCAAAAACAACAAGTTTCTTTCCCCAGTATGGTCGCCAATTTGTTGGCTGGATAAATCGTTCTTGCAGACAAGACCGATCTCCCTAGTGTCAGAAGACAATCTAGCAACAAACGAACAACTAAGTTTGTCTTTCTCTAGATATATTCATTTTACAAATAAATGTTATGAAGGTGTCGATCCTACCTTAGATCCAAATGCTTATTTGCGGTCGCAGTGCTTCCGTTGCATCAATAATCCTTCGTCGTAACAAGGGCCCTTTTGTCACAAGAAAGTATTATCTTTCGTTGATCTGCAATCACAAACAAGAAAATATCAATAGCACCTGTATAACAAATAATCATAAAACATACCTATCATAGTGATCAAGGAATCTATGAAATAAACGATCAAACGACAGCTTATTGAGAAAAACAGAACTTGATTGTATTAATCTTAAAATATACATAAGAACCTTACAACCTTAGCCTTGATGTTCGAAAGGCCTTCCCGGGGTCCGAAGCAGGAATCTCCTCTACTCTGATAAGTCTTGCACTCTTCCTCCAGAAGCATAAAGAGGTATGTGATCTTTCCTCTCAAAAGCTCAGCAGAAAGAATTCTAAATCTCAACAGCACTTCAATCTCAATCTCCAATAGCTTAACTTTCTTGAACTTCTCTCAACCTAACCCAAAAGGCTACCCAATGCCTCCTTTTATAGAGCAGATGAGGAGGTTAGGATTCCACCTTTAAAGGGATAGAATCCTCCTTCAAAGGGATAGGCTCCTCACATCAAGGGATTAGTTTCTTAAGGTGTGGGATACATGCACCTTACTAAAGCATACTCATCCCCAAAAAATCTCATCCAGAACCTTCCAGAATTGACCAAAATTCAACTTTTTTGGTTTAATTTCGCGCATTTTTGACTTTACAGGGGTACCGCACCTATAACACTGGAAAAATGCGTTCTACAATGTAGTTTATCTTCACCTTACCTGCGTACCCTAGCTAAAAACGCAAGCAGGCTTCATATTAACTGCGTACCCAAGGTTTTTTGAGCTTTTTAGGGTTTTTTCTCCAGTTTCAGGGCATGGAATGAGGAACAAAGGTTGTAAGACTTGCAGAGGAGGTAAGTATGAGTGTTAAATGAGCTCATACAGTCAGTAGAATGTCAAGGTGACATTTTTTAGTGTAACAATATGGAGACTAAACCACCTTCTCCCCCAATATCAGCAACAAGGGTATCCCTAGACTAAACTGCCTCAACCCTAAATATAAAAAACAAGGGAACCTAGAGACTAAACTAGCTCTTCCCTCAATATCAACAACAATGGTATCTAGAGACTAAACTACCTTAACCCTCAATATCAACAACAGGGGAATCTAGAGACTAAACCGTCTCAACCCTCAATATCTGCAACATAGACCTAGACATTTCCATACCTACCTATCCTATCACTTTGTACAACACATACACATACATAGTGTACAACATAATACATACACCTACACCTCGTGTACAACACAACACATACACCTACACTCAGTGTAGAATCACAACACATACAACTACACTTGGTGTATAAAAAAATGCATATATGTACACATAGTACAACACAACGAGTACACATGTCACGAAACAATGACTACAAAATACACATAACAAAGTACCTTATGTACAACATAACATGTATGACATGTACACAATACCACATGTACAACATGTACACAATACTACCTGTACATAGCATCACCTGCACGATGTGTCCACAAAACCACATGCACACAACACCACCTGAAATGTGTGAACACAACTCCACATGTACAACATGTACACAACACCACATGCACACAACAACACATCTACAAAATGTAGACAACACCACATGCACACAACACCACATCTACAACATGTACACAACACCATATGTACAAAGCAGATGATGTATGATATGTTCACAACACCACATGTACACAACACCATATTTACAAACTGTACACCACATCACATGTACAAAACACAACATATACAACATGTACACAACATTATTTGTACACAACACTCCATATACAACATGTACACAACACCACATATACAACATGTACGCATCACCATATATACACAAAATCACACATACAACGTGTACACATCACCATATATATATCTGGAGACCACATTTTCTCTACTAGGAAACCTTTTTTCTAGTGTTTTTCCACATTCCATACATGTTCCAACATGTTTTAGATCACACTTCTTTCATTATGTTGTTGTATCCTTTAGCATTACCTATCCATAACATAAAAATAGACATATTATAAATAGATATTACCAAACCATATCCATATGATAATCACCTCATAGATATGTCAGGGCTACTCTGCTCACTTGATTTCTCATAAAATAGGAACATGTTCACGGAATTCACCTACATAAGAAATCATTACTCCACAATAATGATCCTCGATGACCCTATCAGACAACGACATAACTACATACATGTATACATATATAGATATCAGAAAAATCATGATCACAAAATAATTACCAGATATCATAATGTCATAGTTCAGAGACCTCCCTTTATCCTTGCAACACATGCACAACGTTGAGTACAGCAATTCCCAACATAGCCAAGGCATATGACACCTCAAATTAGTTTAATTTATTTATTTTGATACCTTTCTCATAAATATCCTACCACCATCCATTTACCCTAATGGACCAAAAAAAGCAAACTTCTTGTCATATTCTTGCCTTCATCTTCTGTTATACATGCACCGAGATTCCTCTAGGTCTTACATTACTGGTTGGATTTCATTTAGATTTCCCTGAACTCCATTAACTTTCCTCTTTCCTAAACCAATTCCTTAGACCCTAAAAACATAAAAGGAAAGAACAAGAAACAAAAAATAAGAAAACCATGAAAACCAAAAAAAATACGACACCAAAAAAAAAGTGGCATGTCAATGCACTTGACATAAACAAAATTGCAAATCAAGAAAAAAAAATCAGAAGGCACCGAAAGCACAAAACATTCAACATACACCATGACTCAATCCCCATGGGTTACCAATTCTTTCAAGGGAAATATCAACTTGAGCCTTCCTTAATATTTCATGGTAGTCTCTTTTTCCATGACAACCCCTATATCGTACTGCCATAAACAAATAACTATTAGTGCATAAATAAATATAACAACATACAAGTTACCTTATCTTATTTTTCTAGGCATGTTTCCTTGTAACTTAACATGCACATATATAATCTCTTAAGGGACTCCAATTCCTTGATGATCCCAACCATAACTTGAAACCAACTGTTATGCCTGCAACACTCAACATTAGTTATATAAACAAATCAAATATTACCTTGTCTTTCTAATACCAAGAATGTTTCCCTACAACTATCCACACATGCCAGTCACATGTTCCAAAGATCAATACATCATGAATATTAATTTGAAACCATCCTTTACCAAGATTAAAAAAACATGTCATAATCAACTCACAATCATCAGTCATAATATGACAACTAGCACCCACTTGCACTCAAGTCGATATCAGTTGTCTGAGCAGATATTGTGTTAATAAAATTGTCTTAAAACAATATCATTCCTTCATGCAATATTATAGACACATACTCATATCATGGAATTAATCAAAAAATTAATCAACCTATAAACGTAACCCCTTACTATCCATGGTCCCAACTAAAGTAGAAGGAGACAACTACTATAATAGCCTAATATCCCATGTCCAGTTATGGAAATGGGATCTCCAAAGTTGTACAAAATTTAACGACACTTTCCTAAAATTGATTTTCATTTTTCATAGATTTTGTACTTGAAAACGTACAACATAATGATGCCACTTTTCCATTATGTATATTTCCTATCAAGATTGTAAGGAGAGCCATGTGAATAACAATCCAATATTGTTCTCTTCATCCCTGATCTTCCATCTCCTACAAACATACCATGTTAGATAAACCAAATTGATGACATAATCAAACACATAGATCAATATATCTCAAGGGAGGCTATCACATATGCACAAGTTAGTTCATATTAGTACGATGCAATATCACAATTATATCGACTCATACCTAAAAAACATAACCATAACCATCTACAGATGCCAATCTAGATTATCATGATAAATATAACATCAAAGATATTAAATGCACTAACCATAATCATCATGTTTATGATTGCGATGCATGCAAAAAAAAAGTTACTGCAATTCATGATTATCCTACACATGTGCATATGACCACACTAATTAACTAGCATCTATCATGCATGTAACCATGAAAACAATAGAATGATAGGAATTCATATAACCACAAGGAATATAATAATAATTAACCATGATACATGTATGAATGACATAAAATAACTGTATGACGATATTCTCTTACCCTGAGGTCAAGTGCTGCAACCTCGCTCTAATAACATGTCACTTTCCAATTCCATCTCATCCAACATATAAACATCATAGCATACAAACAACATCGTGATGAAAAAAAAATATAGTGACCACTCTGATGCATGTTTGACCTATTATGTATGCATAGCCATACACATTTAGTTGGACGGGCTTAATGGGATAACCATAACCATATCTTGTCCAAGTGTTTGAACTTGGAAGTTCTAATACCACCCTATGGTATTAGATATCACCCAATAGAATGAAAACTGATATGATACCAATATGCAACCACCCCTCCCACATTTACCCAATTTCACCGTCCCATTGTGGTAAGCATGAGATGAATAGTTACTATGAGATTACTTGATCTCCAAGCTCCAATTAAGGAAGCATGGCCTACAAACTGACCAAAACCTAACAACTCACAACATCCCTCAAGGCTATAGGAACACTTAGGGGCTAAAGGACCACCGCAAGTGACCAAAACCTGAGTTGGGGCTACTTTTCACTGACCTAGGATCCCAACCACATGTAGGATAAGGCTTGGGTGCAGTTGAAGGCCTAAAACCACATTCACAACATTGATTAAGTGTGATTGTAGCAAAAAATTTCTAGTTCAAACGGTGAAATCTAGAGATATGAGCCACAATTCTAGGCCATCATTTAAACCACTTCCCAGAACTGCCCGAGACTTCTCAGAATAAAAATGACATAAGGACGATGAAAAAATATAAAACTTGAACAAGAACTTGACCTAACCATGCCTATCCATAACAATCATTTTGTCAAACATATGGATAACATGTAATACATAGGTCATGAATGAATATTGGATCATAGGAGTTTGAAAATTATTTGAGAATCACCAAGAATGTTTAATTCCCTCTCATAATATCTACAATAATATTTGTTTGTCCAAGCATTCCTCAACCATTCATACATTAATCAAAGCATTTGAATAGCCATAGGTAAAATACATCACATAACTAACATATAACCAAAAAATAACCAACATATAAATCATATAAAATCAATAATAATATCACCAACATAATCTCTACAAATTATCATATATCACAATAAGGAATTGTCCAATATTAACATATGAAAATACCAACCAAATCAGGGACTTCCATATACTACTCGACCATAGATTGGTCTAAACCAAATCTTTCTTTTAGCAAATTACCCACACGCCATATTCCAAGCACGAATGTAGGATTTCATGGAATAACCAAATCAATGAAAAACAAGGCTTCTAAAGGAAAAATCATAGCAACCCTTATCCAATGATTCCATCTCATGGTCAGAAATTAATAACACCAACCAGATTGGTCTTTACCCAAGTTGTTAAGGGCTCCAGGAAGTAGTATTTCAACCTACAACTTTTGAGGGCTCCACAACATTTGTCCAACCCAGCTCTAGGGACTAGTAAATCAACCCATTGAGGGCCCCAAAGCATTTATCACATCCTAGGCTCCAGGAAAAGTAACTCAACCCAATATGTGCATGGGGTTCCAGAGCATTTGTTCAAACCCACAAGCATAAGGAATTATGAGTATCAATTATAAAACAATCAAGTGGAAAAAACCCAAAACATGATGCCTATCTAGAAAATGGAAAGGCAAGGCTAAAACCACTTTCAATCCAAGAAATCCTCCATGAAAGTGAAGAAACATAACCATAAAACCACATGCATATACCATTGATCCATAAATCAACAAGGAAATCACACATGCAACCTATTACCTGTAAAGTATTCAAGTTGTAGTTTTTGATCCACCCGTTCCCTTACGCTTTCTTGCTTTCCCTTGCCTTCTTTATCCAAATCCAAATGTATGCCAAAATTCTCCAGGAATGTTCCAAGAATACTCCAAGTGTGCAAGAGTGTGAGAAAATGAGAGAAGAGAAGAGAGATCCACCCAGAAAATTTCAAAACACTCAACCAAACTGTCAAAATATATGAAATGATCCTTAAAACCCTTTTTATCATTGAGGCCTCTATTTTCTTCATTTTCCTTCATTTTCCCTTCAATTTCCTCCTCATGAAAATATGTGACCCTTGATCTCCCTTTTCTCCATTTTTCCTTTCTTTTCATAAATAAATTTCAATTAATGCCTCTTTTCCTTTTCCATTTCCTTTACCATTTTCCTTTTCCATAGTAAACCAAAAGTGATCCTCATCACTATGTTTTTCCCAACATTAAGCTTGGAATATGTGTCCCACGACCTTGGTCTTATATTTTTTTTACACGGAAAATCAATTAGGGGTTGGTAAAAACCCCTCCCTTTTGGGGGAATAACATCATCAGTGTTCTATGAAACCTATGTCAAACAAACCGCTGAAAAACAAAACGTGTTGTCTATGGAGGTTTATAACCTAGATCATTGTAGTATTTAATATGACCACTAATGAAAACATGAAAATCATACCATTAGCTAGAGATTTACAACATAGTGCATTAAAATATTTACAATAACAATGACATATAATTATACAAATTTTTTTCAACCATACAATAATCATACTGTCTATGGATCTTTATAAATCCATGTCGATACAATATTCAAAATAGAATACACATAGACATATGCACATTTGATTTAACTAACAAATGAAATGATATGATGCCTGCATCAATGAACAAGGGAATCGAGAGGCTTGCACCTCCACCCTCAAAAGTAGTACTAGGATTCACCTCCTTCCGAGGAACCCCATAATCCACTTCCAAAGTCAAACTTGCATCCAATGTCCATCACTATGATCCTTTCTCTACGTTTTCTATTACCAAATAGCTATCGACTCATTTTTCCAGAGAACACACCCAATGTGCTTATGATTCCATATGGAAATGTTAATGACCAAACAAAACCCATTCCCTGACATTCCCTTCTCTATTGCATAGTCCCTCAGGAAATTGGGTCACCCCCTTCTGTGTAGTCACACACCTTCTAATTTTGGATAGCATCCCATTCTCTTCTACACATTCCCTTGGTAAATCCATCCATTGGAAAGCTTTCATGGCATCGGAAGGTCCAAAAACCAAGTCATATACCTTCCCCAAAACCATCATACCAATCATAGAATGCTCATGGAAATCAGTGGAAAATGTTGTGTGATAAAGTCCCGCAATGTCCCTTCTCCTAAATACTTTACCAACATATTATTGCATGTTCCAATTCCTTTCATGGCTGCTACTAACATTAATATAGTCAATTCCAACCACCCAACCCAGGAATTTCCCTACTTTCATGTACTAAACACATAATTTCCATTATATTTAAAAGGAATTGAAATAAAATCAAATAACCCCTCATTGGTAGCTCATCAATAAGGTAACACTTAACATTTTCTTTACTTCTTGTCGCAACAAGTCAAACTAGCTCTTCAATTAAATTATCATGTAGAAACATATCACATTTGGTTAGCTCAAATCACAACCATCCTAAATTAAAATCATAGATCACATTCATAATTAAAAATTGAAATAAAATACTTATACTTATCTTTCAATGATTCATTTTCTTTTTGTTATGTCCCTATAATACTAGTGTATCCCATTACTATTATTATTAGTGTAGCCCCCTTATTTTTATTTTTGTGCCCATGTAGTCCCTATAGAAGCCCACTATTTTTTTTGTTGTGCCCTTACATTATTATTTTTATGTAGGCTCTGATTATATTGGGACCCCTTAGACTCCTATATATAGAAAGTAGATTTTTATAATTTGAATCATTTAAAGAATTATTCATTTATGTAAGTTAAATGAGCTCTATCCCTTAAAGAGGTTGATTTCTAAGTCGTCGATCTATCTTTTCTTCTATTTTGTGGGTTGTTTGGATAACATTTGGTATCATAGCTTGGGATTCTAGGGTTTCGCTTCTTCAAATAGGTCATCTTGGAATTTTTGATATAATTTTTTTCGACGATGCTTCAGAAGCTGAAATTTTTACCACGTCGAACTAAAATATTGATGAACTTTGTGTAACAAATTCAGATATTGGTTCACAA
The DNA here is from genome assembly GCA_034641835.2 of Pinus albicaulis. Lineage (NCBI taxonomy): Eukaryota > Viridiplantae > Streptophyta > Pinopsida > Pinales > Pinaceae > Pinus > Pinus albicaulis. The sequence goes on from CM076574.1 coordinate 1,128,686,342, forward strand.
TATTTTCAGAGATATGATCTGTTGAAGTTAGGGCTATTGTAGGCTCTATAATTTCATCTCAAATAAGTGACCGAGCGAAAATCGTCGTAACTTTTTTTTCCGAAATTAGAATGAAATTTTGTAAAAAGTGTTAGAAATCAAACTGGATGTAGTTTATTTTTTATTTATTTCAGGGCCAACGGTTGAAACGATGACATGTAGGAGGCCATACAATTTCTCTCTACTAAATTAGTCCGTAATTAGTTCATTATGGGAGATCAGGCATAAATTTGTCTTGAAGAATCTAGATTAGGTCTAGCCCATGGCATTAGAAAGAAGACTTAGAGGGATAATACAAGATGCAATTTGAAATTTAGAGATGCAAAATCACATAGATACATCATTTTCAATATCGATCTCCTCAAAAGTAACAAAAAGGTGTGCATGTTTTTTTTTAAATTTTAATCATATAAATATTGTTTAAAACAAATCAATTTGATGTGATTCCAGAGGGAATATTGAAGAATTCATACCAGTATTGGGTTATATAATGTGTAATATCCCGTTTCGAGGATATCTCTAAAACATGACAAACTCGAACCAGAGATTGACTGGGAGGGCATTTACCGGATATGTCGCCTCTAGAAAAGGACGAGATCCGGAGGCTACATAGCCCTTTCCAGACTTTGTCTATGAGTGAGAGATAAACACACCAAGTGGTATAGAACTAGAGCTCTCAAAAACAATAATAGAAATAGAAAGAGAATACAGTAACTATGGCAACAACGGAAACTATGGCAACTCAACCATAAAACATAGAGAGAAAATGTTGAGCCATTTTATTAATCTGAGAAATGAAATGAAGTACAAGAGGCGATCTTGTGCAAGGCAAGTGAGAAAACACTCTCAGAAAAGATAGGAAATGGTTTCTCTATGAACTACGTCCTAGCTGCTGGAAAAATGTTGTGTAGCTGCTACTACTAGAATCGACTGAAGATTAGGGGCTGATCCCCATGCCGGAACAAGCTGAAAATTGGAAAACCTCCTCTCCTCGACAACCCCGACAAGATCCACAAACCGTTCCAAGAATTTCCAACCCCAAAAATCACTAGAAACTGCCTCCCCAGTGAATTACGTTGGCCTCCAAGGCACTGCGTAGTGGCTAGATAGAAACAGCTGAAATACTGCCACAAACTCCACCAAAAACCTTCGATGGGACAAGGCTGACCCTCTGCTCAAAATCTCGATGAAATCACCCACAAAAACCCCAATCCAAAGCTCCTCCACAATGGACTGTGTCCTCTCTCCCAGTGACTACGTAGTCTCTATAAGCTCTAGCTCCGCAACAAACCCAAACAATGAAACGACTCACAAAATACTGAAAAACAAACCTTTCTCAAGCAGGCACTCGAAGTCCCCCAGGGCTAAGGGCAAGATCTCTGACTGGAGACACTTAATGCACTAAAAAGTGCTGTAGACAGGCTAAATAACCAGCGTGCTCAAGAAGAAAAAATTCTCACTCCAAAATCATCAACTCAAGAATGATCCAAATGAGGAGGCTCCTCCATCTTTTTTAACATTGGTTTCCCTCCAAAACCAGTCGTAGCCTCTCTCTCCTCCACATCCTCATTTTTATCTGTGCAGAAGCTTCTAGAGTGCACGTAGGCCCCCCTCCTCTATGTGGTGTTTGGCCCCCTTGACCCCCCTTGAGTCACAACGTGGTGCTACTAAGCAGATGTCTTATTCTACTAAAGTGAGTTAAACCCTCTTTTCTCACTTTTTATTTATTTACAACCCATAGACAACAAAACTATACAAAATCAAATATTCCAATTAGCTGTCACTAATTAGGAATATTACAGTCCCCCCTGGAAAAATGTTGCTTGCCCTCAAGCAACTGAAGTGATGGATGTTGCAAAATCTTCTCAGTCTCCCAAGTTGCATCCTCATTCGACAAATTCTTCCACCTCACCAAGAATTCCCGGACCGTCCTGCTCCATAACCGCCTCTCTCTGGTATCAATAATGGCCTTTGGCTGCAACACGAAGTGCCCCTCATCATCTGTAGGTGGTAGCTCCTCTGTCACTATCACCTGCTATCCCAGCGCCTTCTTCAGGCATGATACATGGAAAATTTTGTGGATATTGCTGCCTTGGGGCAACTCCAATTCATATGCAACCTGCCCAATCCTACGTATCACCCTGTATGGCTCGTAAAAACGAGGCTTGAGCTTCTTAGATCCCTTCTACTTCAGCGATGGCTATCGGTATGGCTGTAAGCATAGGTAGACCAAGTCCCCTACCTCAAACTATCGCTCCACCCGACCTCTGTGAGCATACACCTTCTGTTGGTTCTGTGATGTACCTATATTGTCTTTGAGAGCTCAGAGGATGTCCTGACTCTCTTGGATCCACATCTTGGCTCTAAGAGCCTTACTAGCACCGAACATCACATCAACAAATGATAAAGGATGGTACCCATACAAAGCATAAAATGGTGACATACCAATAGACATGTGATGTGTCGAGTTGTAGTAGTACTCCCCCAAATGCAACCATCTCAACCATGCTCGCTGCTGCCCACTGACATAGTTACGCAAGTAGCCCTCCAACCACTTGTTAACTATCTCCATCTATCCATCTGTCTATGGGTGGTAACTGGTACTCGGTGTCAACTCCATCCCCACTAGCCAGAAAATCTCCTGCCAAAATCCGCTCATGAAGCGGCTATCCCTGTCACTGATGATGGTCTTAGGAAGACCATGTAACCTAAAAATCTCCTGGAAGAACAGCTCGTCCACCTGTGCTACTGTGTAATGTGCAAATATGGAAAAAAAGTGCACATACTTTGTTAGTCGATCAACGATGACAAATATACAATCCTTGCCCTACACCTCGGGAAACCCCGTGATGAAATCCATCGATATGCTCTCCCATTTCCCCTCCGGAATGGGAAGAGGCTGCAACAACCCTGCGGGATGGCTCATCTCACCCTTGTTCCTCTGAAAAACATCACACTTTGTGATGTGCTGGAGTACGTCATCCTTGAGGCCCCTACATGAGAACCTCTCTCTAATGGCCCTGTAGGTTTTGGTAAACCCCTGATGGCCTGCCAATGGAGAATCATGTGATGCCTGGAGTAGCTTCTTCTTAAGCTCAGATCCCTCAGTCAAGAAGATCTTGTCCCTATAATAGATGATCTCATCGACCACCCTATACCTGTCATCCGCCACCTATCCGTCCAGCACCTCACATGAAAACCTGTCCTTGGAGTACTCAACTAAAGTCGAGCCCTTCAATCTGTGTCCAAGCTCATAAGAGATAACGTGGTTGGTCTACGTGAAAGGGCATTTTCTACCAAGTTATTCTTACCCTTGACATACTCAATGTCAAATTCATATGCTTGGATATTACTAATCCACTTCTGCTACCTCTCTTGTAGCTGCTTCTGCTCCAAAAAGAACCTGAGGCTATTGTGGTCAGTCCTCACCCTGAATATTTTCCCTACCAGATACTATAGGAATTTGGACAATGCATGCATGATGACCAAAATCTCCTTGTCATATATGGAATACAACCTCTCACGCGGAAGGAGCTTCCGGATCTCAAAAGCTATAGGGTGTAGTGATCACCTCCTGGATACCCTGCTCAAGCTCGATGGTATGCTCAAATCCTCTATCTGGTGACCGACCTGGTGGTATATCCCCAAACACTACCTCATGCCTATCAAGGATAACCTGTATCTCTGGATGAACTGTTTGACCGGTGGTCTCTACCTCTGATGCCCGCAACTCAACCGCCCACTCTATGTTTCCCTTTTGGAAGTCTGCCTCCATCCGGTGTGCCAAAACTATCTGAGGTGGGTAAGTATTCATCCCACGGATCTTCTCATGCTTCCCAGTCTTCTTTTCATCTCACTCCATCTCTAAGGCCTCCCAATCCGTGGTGACCTTCCCCAGAGTAATCAGCCATTGAACACCCAGTACCACATTCGTATTTGGTATGTTGACCATGAAAAAGTGATCAGTTGCGATGTAAGTACCCATCATCATTGCTAACTCTGGAACATATTGGGCACACTGCATCGTCTAGGATCCTGGGACGAGGACTGAAAATCCGTTAAAACTCTCAGTCGGTATACCCCTTCGCTCAACCATCTGCGCATCAATGAAGTTGTGGGTTGCCCCACTGTCAACAAATACTGACACTCACTGGCCACGTACTATCCCACGTATGCGCAACGTCAAATACTTAGGAACTCCTCGTAAAGCTGCAAGGGCCACTTTTGTGGGTGCAAAATCTACACCTCCCGTTCCTGGAGGTGGAGGTGGCAACTAATCCTGGGCCATCTGAATATCTCCTGCCTCCTCATCATCCCCCTCATCATCTTCCCCGCTATCATTGGAGAAGACCTCAATGAAGTGTGCTTCGCCAGAAGCACACCTATGCCCTGGTGCCCACGGTTCCTGACAAGTGAAGCACATCCGCTTCTTCCTCAACTCCCTCCTGGCCACATCATCTACCTATGCACGTCTTGGATTCCCCTTTGGAGGAGGAACCCTCACATCCTTCCCCTTGGGCTGGAAACCCTGTCTCTGGGGGTAAGGTGTTCACGTCCTAGGTAATACATCCTGCAAATCCCTGGTCCTACTGATAGCATCCTGGAGTGTAGCTGGTCTAGTGGATATGAGTAGGCCTCTAAGTGGCTTTTCCAATCCCTCCACAAACATATAGATCATCTGTGTCACGGATAGATCTAGCACCATCACCGAAACCCTCAAGAAATCTGCAATGTATGTCTCTAGGCTCCCTGTCTATTTGAGCTTCATCAGCTCAACAAAATGTTGTTCCGTATCCCTCTGGTCAAAACGATCTATCAATCTCCTAGTAAAATCGGCATATGTTGTCACTGTGGAATGCCCGAGTGTCACCATCCCATGAAACCACCAGTCCTAGGCCTCACCATCCAAATGTAATGTCGCCACCTTGATGGCCTCCATCTCTGACATCTGGTTAAGTTGGAAATAGATGTCCAACTTCTCCACCCAAGACTTTGTTAAAATGTTTGATGATCCATAAAACGTAGGCAAATGAAATCTACTAGAGGCACGGTTGGAATCTCCATCATGGTAATGTCGATGCCCTCTATGATGGTCACGGGGTCTATTGTCCCGTTGGAGCTGCACAAAATCTCTGAATGTCAGAGCATCCCTGAACTCCTGCCCATAGTACTGATACTCTGCAAAATAATCATCAAAGTTTTCAGGCTTTGCCTCATGCCAGGCTCCTACCCCTGTATCTGCTCCCAAGAAAGTGGGCATAGTAGAGCTGGTAGGTGCACATGAAGTCGTCGACTGAAGAGTATCACACTGAGCAACACCCTACTCTAGAAAATGATGGGATGTACCTGATCCCTCTCCGACCTAGAAAACCCCTGGAGTCTCACGCTGCCTAGCCTCCACAGCTGTGAACCTCTGGCCCATCACCTCAATCTATCTAGCTAAATCCTTCATAGAATTTAGGAGTGCCTCTCCAAACTATTTGGCCTCTGTGTCATATACCATTGGTTCTTTCTCTCTTAAATCTACTACAAGCTCCACTTGATCTATGTCTGTCAAAGACTCTCTCTCCTGATCTGCGTCCTCTACCCGGACCCAGTCTTCCTCTTCTTACGTGGCCTCCAACCTATGCTCACGGTATCTATACTTCTTGCCTCTGTACGGTCTCTTTCTTGATGTCATAGACCACAGGCTAAGCCAGAACTATGCTCTGATACCATTTTAATATCTCGTTTTAGGGATATCTCTAAAACACGGCAAAATCCAACCATAGATTGACTGGGAGGGCATTTACTGGATATGTCGCTTCTAGAAGAGGATGAGATTTGGAGGCTACCTAGCCCTTTCCAGACTCTGTCTAGGAGTGAGAGATAAACACACCAAGTGGTATAGAACTAGAGCGCTCAAAAACAATAATAGAAATAGAAAGAGAATACAGCAACTACGACAACAAGGGAAACTCAACCAGAAAACATAGAGAGAAAATGCTGAGCCATTTTATTAATCTGAGAAATGAAATGAAGTACAAGAGGCGATCTTATAAAAAATTGGAGAGAGCAGAAATACACACACAAATAATTAATTTCTATATATTAAATCACACTAATACATTACAATATTTATAGTGCTGCTGAGATCCAACTAATTCCATTCTTGGAGGGAGTAGTTGAGAGAATCTCTCAACATCCTCCAACACACCAAACCAATCCCTAAACTGTAGTATGCATCATAAATGAGGCATTATCTCAACACCCCCTCTTAATGCCTACATTACAGAAATGGAGAACACACTAAATCAATACAAACATTTGTACCCACTCTGAGATCTCATAGACAACGCTCTTTTCTCCACCATTTTCGAGCTACCATTCAACCCATTTAAAATACATTTGTTTCTGACCAGCAATAATGAACTTTGTAAGATCAACAATATTGACAACTCGGCTCGTAGGGGCTTCCGCGATAAGAGCTGACAAGTGATGAACCATCCTATGGACCAATCACCATCTGTCGGATATTTCGCTTTCGGCTATCCATCAGTGGCTAGGAAAATGGTCTGAATAAGGAATGTGTTCAAGAGCTAATCTAACAACTTGACCTGCTTCACACAAATGGATCTCATACTGTAACCTGTAACTGATGCCCTTGGCCTGTAGCACAACAGATCAACATATAACAAATTCACACAATCAAATTAGCCAATTGTTCTCTCGTCCCTGTAGAACGTAGAGAACGACTAATTTAAATAATGCTAATTTTCTCAATAATTGGTTCTGCACTACACAAAACTCACAACAAAAAAAAATATAAGCTTTAAACTCCACACTATATTTCACACAACTATATTCCACGCACAAAAACCAAAACTTTCTTCCTTTGTATGAGCAGGGAGCATAAACTTAAAATTTCCTCCATGAAGTCTCCCCTCTCTATCTTGCATCGCAACAAGAAACTTCCCCTTGCCCCTTTTCTTACGAACGACGGGACTGGCAGTTTTTGAGACTGCGGTTTTCTGCTAATACGACGCTATCTCTGTGTGAAATCATAAATTTACATCATACATGTGAATTCATTCCAAACAACATCATAGAATTGAGTTTCGATGCCGCTTAGAGTCATTATTATGTCATACAAAGAATAGGGGAGCCATACCCAGCATATGAGCCATGGGAATTCATTAGGCAATAGATTGATCCAGCCATCGAGGAATTCGAGGAGGGTTCGAGCTCTGCTCATAAAAAATATTGATCCACTACGAATTTCAATAGCTACGAGCCTCCATTCTTCTATTATGTGCCTTCACAGTTTGTCGCGTGACCAGTTGGCGCACAACCAAGTTCTGTGCAACGGTCAGGTGGCCATTGCGAATGATAATATGATGAGTATCAGTCTTGCACCTTAATTTCTCCTCCTAGGGCTTCAATTCGTCTTTATTCACAGTGGCCAGGTACTTCTGGTGTTCGGTGCTACTGGTAGTGGCCAAGACGCAATGTGGCATCGACCAACTCCGGATGCCATCAATTAATTCATAATTGTTGATGAGAGACAACGACGTACTGGATGGCTCCATTCAGTTGCAGAGAAAAGGAATACAACTCAGATGAATCATAGAGACTACAAGTATCAATCACTCAATTGCTCTCTTTTATTCTAAACCAAGTTCATTTCAGCTCATATCTGCATTTCTGCTAAATATTTTATACAGGGTTCCGAGCTTCTCGAGATATGATCAATATAAACACAAAACAAATTAACAACACTCATACAAAAATACACCGAATTGAATTATTTACACACAAAAAACAGAACCTTAGATCTTTTTCATCTCTCTGGGCTCTCCCTAGAGGGATTCAAGCCCACAGCGGCTCCGATACCATATTAAAAATTGGAGAGAGCAGAAATACACACACAAATAATTAATTTCTATATATTAAATCACACTAATACATTAGAATATTTATAGTGCTGCTGAGATCCAACTAATTCCATTCTTGGAGGGAGTAGTTGAGAGAATCTCTCAACATCCTCCAAAAAACCAAACCAATCCCTAAACTGTAGTATGCATCATAAATGAGGCATTACCTCAACAGATCTTGCACAAGGAAAGTGAGAAAACACTCTCAGAAAAGACAGGAAATGGCTGCTCTATGAACTGCGTCCCAGCTGCTGGAAAAATGCTGTGTAGCTGCTACTGCTGGAATCAGCTGAAGATTAGGGGCTGATCCCCTTACCGGAACAAGCCGAAAAATTGGCAAACCTCCTCTCCTCGACAACCTCGAGAAGATCCACAAACCATTCCAAGAATGGCCAACCCCAGAAATCACCAGAAACTGCCTCCCCAGTGAATTACGCTGGCCTCCAAGGCATTATGTAGTGGCTAGATAGAAACAGCTGAAATACTACCACAAACTCCGCCAAAAAACTCCGATGGGCCAAGGATGACCCTCTGCTCAAAATCCCGGTGAAATCACCTGCGAAAACCCCAATCCGAAGCTCCTCCACAATGGACTGCGTCCTCTCTCCTAGTGACTATGTAGTCTCTATAAGCTCCAGCTCTGCAACAAACCCAAACAATGAAACGACTCACAAAATACTGAAAAAAAAACCTTGCCCAAGCAGGCATTCGAAGTCCCCCGGGGCTAAGGGCGAGATCTCCGACCGGAGACACTCAATGCACTAAATAGTGATGTAGATAGGCTAAACAACTAGCGTGCTCAAGAAGACAAAAGTCTCACTCCAAAATCATCAACTAAAGAATGATCCAAATGAGGAGGCTCCTCCATCTTTTATAACATTGGTTTCCCTCCAAAACCCGTCGTAGCCTCTCTCTCTCCTCCACATCCTCATCCTTATCTGCGCAGAAGCTTCTAGAGTGCACGTAGGCCCCCCTCCTCTACGTGGTGTTTGGCCCACTTGACCCCCCTTGAGTCAAAATGTGGTGCTACTAGGCGGATGTATTATTCTACTAAAGTGAGTTAGACCCTCTCTTCTCACTTTTTATTTATTTACAACCCATAGACGGAAAATCTATACAAAATAGAATATTCCAATTAGCTGTCACTAATTAGGAATATTACATAAGGCCTCCAAAAATTTAATTCAACACCCATTAAACCATCATAAATCTCTACTATGACGCAGGAAGAGGAAGAAGTGCAACATGATATATCAAAATTATGAGACCAAGTTTAACAAATTTCTCTCTCACAAAAAGTAACCAAAAATGGAATGCTATCTAGGATGGATGGGTTGAAGAAAGGCATGGAAAGTAATATGGATCCTTTTAAGAATGTCATGGATGGCATGGAAGACATGAAGAATGGTATAAATGCAGACATAGAAGATTTTAAGGAAGGTTTGACAAAGTTGCTACAATAAATGATTCCTAATGGCGAAAGGGTAGCAGAGGAAACTCATGCTGAGAACAACATAAATGTAATCATAATTTCAAAGACTCTAATTTTGGATTTAAGACCCACCATATTCCAAAGAGTGATATGAGGAATTTTGATGGCAAGGATCTGATAATAGTGATACTACAAATGGACCAATACTTTGAGCTCCATAATATGCCAGACACACAATAGGTACACATTGCAGCTTTATATTTAGAAAAAAAATCATTTTGTATGGTATCAATGGATTTGTTCTCGTAAACCACTTTTCACTTGGTTAATTTTTACGGAGGAAATGATAGCACATTATGAGGATACAAATAGAAACACATTCTTTAGTCAATTGATAAGTCTCAAACAAAAGGGTTCAATGATGGAGCACATTAAGGACTTCAAAAAATTTAATATAAGGGTAAATAATATTCTAGAGGAACATTGGATTGATGTCTTCATAGATAATTTAAAGGATAACATATAACATGAGGTTCACCTTTTGGAACCTTATTCATTGTAAAAGGCATTCAAGGTGGCAAGAAAATTTGAAAGAAAAGTTATGAGAACAAGGAAGTCTACCAATCACAATTATAAATATGGAAATGTTGTTTCTCCTAGCCATCCACAACCTACAAGGTTGACACCAAAATAATTGGAGGAAAAAATATCAAAATGGATTTGTTATAGTTGTAATAGGAAATACACTAAAGGTCATAAGTGCGTCAAGAAAAAAAATATTTTACAAAGATTGTGAAGAGGAAGAAGAAAAGGAATAAGAAACATAAAAAAAGGAGGATATACACTAGGAACCCACCCAAAGAAGGAAGAAATGAATTCAAACATATCTTGTAATGAATTTTTAGGAATTACCACTCCTCAAACTCTCAAGATAGAATGATATATCAAGAAAAAAAAAGGTAATAGTGTTGATTGATTCGGGTAGTACACATAATTTTATTCATTTTAAGATAGCCAAGGAATTGAATTGCTTCCTATATCCAACACTAGAATGTCAAGTGATGGTTGCAAATGGAGGAACTATAAATTTCTCTCGAAAGTGCCATAATATCTAGCTAACCATGGGGGAATATGTATTGAATAGTCCAATGATTTCTATTCCAATGGATGGTGATGAGGTTGTACTAGGAGTCTAATGGTTACAATCTTTGGGGACTATAGCTTTTAATTTTCAAGAAATTTTCTTGAAGTTTTTTTGGGAAGGAAAGGAAGTTTAATTACACTGTATCGCAGGGAAACTGGGAAGTATAATCAATTCTAATTTCATGAGAAATATTTTGAAGAAAGAATGAGGCTTAATTTCACAATTATGCTCGCAACAGGTTCAAACATCGAAATCCTCTATTTCTCTAGATCTCCAAAAAGTGTTGGAAAATCATTCCAAGGTATTTGAGACTCCCAGAGGCCTCCCACCTATTCATGATCATTCTATTCATCTGATTCGAGGAAGTGTTCTTCCAAACATCAGGCCTTACAGATATCCCTATTCCAAAAAGAGCGAAATTAAACATATGATTGCAGAAATGCTAGAGGCTGGTATAATTAAACCTGCTCAAAGTTCTTTCTCTTCGCCAGTAGTATTAATGCACATGAACGATGAATCATGGTGCATGTTTCGATATTATAGGGAGCTCAAGAAGCTCACTATTAAATATAAATTTCTCATTCCTCTCATTGATGAATTATTGGATGAATTACATGGATAAATTTACTTCACTAATTTGGATCTTCGTTCAATGTATCATAATATTAGAATGAAGACTGAAGACATTCCGAAAAAAAAATTTAGAGATCATGAGGGTCATTATAAATTTTTGGTCATGCCTTTTTGCCTTACCAATGCATCGTCTACATTTCAAGGGTTGATGAATTCTATTTTCAAATCTGTCCTTAGAATTTTTTTTGTTAGTATTTTTTGATGATATACTAATCTACAACAAGTCTTGGAAGGATCATGTTCAACATGCTAACAGGGTGCTCAAACTATTGGAGGAGAAAACATTATATGCAAAAAATCCAAGTGTTTCTTTGGAGTACACAAGGTGGAATATCTAGGTCATATTTTATCTCATGAGGGTGTTAAGGTAGACCCTAACAAAATTAAAGCCACTAAGGAATGGAAAATCCCCACAACCCTAAAGCCTCTGCGAGTATTTCTCGGGTTAACAGGGTATTATCGCAAGTTTTTTAAGAATTATGGGAGAATAGAAGCACCTCTAACAACATTATTGAAGGAAGATGCATTTTCTTGGACTCCAGAAACAAATAAGTCCTTTGAACATCTTAAAGAGGAAATGTGCCAAGCACCGGTATTAGCTATGCCAGACTTCACAAAAACCTTTATTGTGGAACTTGATACCTCAGGAAATGGAATTGGTGTTGTTTTAATGAAATAAGGAATACCCATTGCTTTTGAAAGTCGTCCAATCAAATAAAATTATTTACAAAAAGATATTTATGAGAAGGAAATGTTGGCAACACTATATGCACTAAAAAAATGGCGACCTTACCTAATGGGAATACAATTTAAGTTAAAAATATGTCATGATAGTATTAAATAATTTTCAGAATAAATATTATGTTCAGAAACCAAAATGGGTCACAAGGATGTTGGGTTATGACTTTGAAATCATTTACAAAAAAAGGAACCTAAATGTTGTTGCAGACGCACTCTAAAGAAAGGAGGAGGACATGGAAACATTACTTTGTGCCATTTATATTATCCAACTAGATTGTATAACCGAAGAAAGGGAGGAGTGGAAGAATGATGAAGAAGTGTGGAAAGTCATTCAAAAGTTGCAGCAAGATCCCACTACATTTGATACATTTATCTTGAAAAATCATTCATTATGGTACAAATATCGCTTATATATTTTAATAATTCCAAACTAAAACAAATGATTCTTTTGGAATTTCACACCTCTCCCTTAGGAGGACACTTTGGATTTTTAAAAGCTTACCACAAGGTCAAGAAATAATTTTTATGGGTTGGCCTTAAATATGATATTCAAAAGTCTGTGGAGGAATATTTAGTCTATATTTCCTGGAGAAATCACTCTCGCAGACAAGAGTGATCTCCCTAGTATCCCAATAGATAACTAGAAATAAACAACCATTTGAATATCTCTCTCCCTAAACTATTAGCATTCAGATTACCAAAACTTAGAAATGAGGAGGTAATGCTCCTAAATTTTAACGAGATGTTTGATGTAGACCTTTGTTTTCATCCTGAAGAATTCCTTCAATGCTTAGAAGAACCTGTAATCACAAACATGCAAAGAATCAAAAGCACCTACCATATAATATTATTTAAAAACTAGTTTAACTTAATGATCAAGGAGATTAGGAATTGTCATTGTTTTATTGAATCTAAAAAACAACACAATGAGAAAAATGGATCCATATGTATTATCAAGAATATAAAAGAAAATATTATAACCTAAGCCTTGATGTCGTAAGGCTCTTCCAATAGTCTCCTTTCCTTCCCTTGATGATAAACTCTTCAGACCCAAAACCAACAGCATGAGTTTACAAATTCAAATCCAAAAATTCCCTCATTCCTTTAGTCCTTTGTTGAATTTATAGGGAGGATGAGGAGATTTCCAGTTCCACTTCTCAAGGGATATGATCCTTAAGAAAATAAGTTTAGTTGCATATCCCAAGGGATGAGGCACTAGAATGTAGTGGTTAGAGGTTTCTAATTTGGATAAGATTCCTCAACCAAAGCTTATAGAACTTCCTTTTTTTACTTCTACATGTGTGAATAGACCTACAAACTATTTAGTGGAAGAAACTGCATAGATATATGAAGTTTTTGTTCAGGAAAACTATGCATATACTGGTTTTGTTTAGGAAAACTGTGAAGGTGCTAAAAAATGGTTTTTAAGCAGTGAAGACAAAAATTCAATTTGTACCTGGTATTATTTTACTTCAAGCTTCATAAGGGATTCACTTGAGACACTCCATTAGATGGCGAGATATATGAATTGACATTCATGGGAACAAATTTTAGTGTAACAGATTTCCCCCTAAAGTGGAAATCTAGAAAAAATGTTTGATGACTGAAGCACTTTATCATGTCAAAGGTTAGGATCAGAGACCTATTGGTTGAGTACCTGAAACAAAAAAATCAAGGATTACCATATCATGCTTTCATATAAACACCACTGAGGTAGGAATTCCCATACTCAAAGTAAGAATAAATCGATGAACCAGTAGTGAAATACACAAACATCCATGTCAACAGTAGACATAGTATGGACACAACCATCAATGGATCTATATTTCCAATCAGGAATATTTAATAACTCCATGTAGTCTAGATGGATGAAACTATATCTAGGGTCCTGATCTCCATCTCTTGATCCATAATACAAATCTAATTATATGAGTGAATGTATCAAAGTCGAACATGGTAGAAACCATTTGATTATTGGTCAATGATGAAAACTATTAACAAGTGCAATAGAAACCACCAATAATGACAAAGGTACTTGAGGTACTCGTAGTATAATCTATGAAGTGTGAGAATTTTTTTTGAATTTGAACATTCATAGAATCATTCAATCGAAGGAAAATGATAAGAAACTATAGTAAAAAGAGAGAAACTTGCCATTAAGGCATGCAGGCCTCAAGGTACTAAAAATGGTTTCTAAATCAACTTCCTATATATTGAGCTAAAGTAGATAGGAATCGATTCTTCATAGGAGGGCCTACAGCATGAAACTTCATGTCAAGTTTTGAAGAAAAATATTTGAAGTGATTCAGGACTGACTCAAGGCTGAGTGACATGATTGAAGGCTATGATTTGCAAGGTAATTTTGACTCAGGTTGGACATTTTTTGAACATATTGGCTACATGACATGTGAATTGGGATCATTTGACTCAATAATAATACCCAAAACCAACTGAATACTTCCAATGAGGTTTGACTAACTGTGAGACAAATATATTTCCCAAACCGGACACAAATGTGACAGAGTGTCATGTTCAAGAGTGACATGTTGCCTTTAATAATAAAAAAATTAGTGTTATTTCCCAATTCCCCCCCCACCATTACTGAAAAGTACCTATTTATTTTTGTAAAGCTTTAGGAGGATAAAATTTTCCTTTTTGTATAAGCTCATCCTTTGGATGAGTCCTCTTAATTATTTTTAATGAACCCTAAGAAGGAGTGGTTCAGTCCCGCTGTGATCAATGATTCCTGTATTGTTTAAGTTTTTACGAGTCAAATGTAGGGTCAACTTGATGTCATTTTAATGTTTAAAGAGTTTGAAAAGAGAAAAAAAGGAAAACTCATGTTGTTATTTCAACGTAAATTTTTAACGAGCCTAGAGAAAGTAAAAATGTTTTTCAGTTTTAGGGAGTCAGGAGAAAAAACATAAGTAAAATGCACAGTGTTTTTTTCATAAATTTAGTCCCTCATGCTCAAAAAAGGATAAAATAATGCACGAGAGAACTCTATTGACCATGCTTAGTCAACGTATACCTTTTTCATAAATAGTCTAGTACAGTGCGAAAAGGGGTAAAATTATACTAAATAGATGAATGCTCATTTATTTTAACGATTTCGAAGAGTCAAGTGCTTGGCAATCCTTTCATGTTTGGAGATTCTGAAAAGGGCTTAAAAGAGAACTCCATGGATTCACTTTTTCATGTTTTTCGAGAGTCTGAAAAGTTGATAAAATTTTACTCCTATGGTCGACTTTAAATTTAATTTACGAGTAGGAAAAGATGGAAAGAACTAGGAATTTTCATGTGCTTTAAGAGAATGAAATATAGAAAAATAATCTCATGAATTTCATGAGTTTAACGAGTCTTGAAAATAATAACCAAAATGGACTCGAGATAGGTTTCATTTTTATACAAGCTTGAAATAGAGGAAAATTGTGCTTGAGATAGGTTTCATTTTTACACAAGCTTGAAACAGAGAAAATTATGCTTGAAATAAGTTTCAATGCCCCCCCAAGAATAACCTCCAAGGGTAAATGGCCCCCAATCTTAATTTCAATCACCTAAGTAGACTACTAGTTACTAATAGATGGATGTAATGAAGGTTCATTTACGAGATCAGATGAAAGACTCAGCTTAATATTTACAAGATCTAGTCAAAGACTCGACTCAATTAGGAGAGGATTTGTTTCCTTTTTTAACGAGATCAACACATGAAAAGAACTATGCTCATAGAACCTTGTTTCATTTTTTAACGAGCTTAACAAAAGAAAAGGAACTATGCTCATGAAATGTTGTTTCATTTTTTAATGATCTTGACACAAGAAGAGAAACTATTCTGATAAGGATCTATTTAATTTTTTAACGACGTTGACATAGTAAAAGATCTATCCTCATAATGACCTATTTCATTTTCTAACGAGGTTGATGCAGTAAAAGGAACTATCCCCATAAATACTTGTTTCATTTTTTAATGAGGTTGGCACAATGAAAGAACCATCCTCATGGGACATTGTTTCAATTTTTAATGAGGTTGACAAAGGAAAAGAACCATCCTCATAAAGAAATGTTTCATTTTTTAACAAGGTTGACACACTAAAAGGAACAACCCTCATGAAATATTGATCATTGCTTGCAACTGGAAGGAACACATGTCAAGGGACATACCTCGATCATGGCCTCTAAGAGTTCTTCATCAGAAGGAAGACAGTTCTCTGGAAGGAACCTATGTTAAGGGAATCAATAGGGATAGTAAAATCACATTCAAATACCCCCATAGCATTCACCATGTCAATTACTGGATCTAAGTCAAAGGAATTTGAGCAAACAGTGAGAGGCTCACTTCCATCGGTAACTGAAAACATGGGACTAGTTGCCACATAATTAACCCGTGAGAGGGTAGATACCACTTCCTTATAAGGAAAATTTAGGGGTGTCAAATGGTTGGTATTTGAATCAATACTAATGAACAGAAGCTCATTTATAGTCACAATGTTTCCATTGTGAGGGAAAGAAATCGTGCAAAAGAGTGTCAATACGACATCTTTCATTGCATAGACATAGTCTCGCCCAAGGAGGAAGTTGAAATACAAGGGGCCTCAAACTACCATAAGATCAATAGAGACAGTTTTACCTTCCAAGGTAATAGGAAACTTAGGAAGGATCCCTAAAGGTTCACTAATGGTTTTGTTAAAAGCTGAAAGATTCTATGTAACATGCACAAGCTGAGGGGAACCCAAAGCTTGCCAAGCAGTTGAGGATAAAATACTAACTGAAGCACCTTCATCTACATTTGTGTGATGCACATTCTTACCATAAACCTTCACAATTATTTGGAAAGGGATGGAAGAAGGAATATGAGGTTCTATCAGTCTATTCCAATCAAAGGAAAAAACCTCATTACTTTGAGGGGGTTCTATAGAAATAGGTGAAATTCCCCGTGACATAGAAGAATTTGATGTAACAAGAAGAACTTCAACGATATGAATTTCACTCTCTATAGGGAGAATGGAATTGACTGAATGTGAAATCAAGTTGACCACTTGATCAACTAATGGATCATCAACCTGAGTGATATGAGTTTCACTCTCTAATGCAAGAGTGGGATTGACTATACTTTGAATTAGATCAATCACGTCGTCAATTGACTGTAGGTTGGGAGAAATTTTACAGTAACCAGTTGGAAGTTGTTGTTTTGGAAAAATAAGGTTTTCCAAATTTTTTTAAGATTCATTCGTATGAGGGAAAAGCTCAATATGATGACTCCCTTTGCATAACTTACAAGGAATCCTAATTTTACCATTTTTCCTAGGAACATGACAATCACTGGTTGATGGATCAAAAATATGTTGATAGGATTTTTTTGACTATACTTCCAAGACCTTGGGAATACCAGGATAATTGATAAGGAAGTGGTCACCCTTATGGGTTTACAATTCATGTTGGAGGTTTCCTCAACACTACCAACACTTACAACCATGGTTGGTTGGTTGACTTATTTCCTATCTTGCTTGTTCTTCTTCTTCTTAACCACCTAGTTACTAGCATCAAGGCTTTTACCAAGTGAAGAAGAAGAAAGGTAGGAAGACATGTTGGGCGAAGAAGGTAATAGGTAAAAATGAGGTTGGTGATGTTGAGATGGTGAAGTCTATTGAGGTTAATCACCCGATCGAGGTGGAATAATTTGAGTATTTGAGGGTAATAAAGTTAAAAATAACCATACCGGTAAGCCTATGGTAAATCCATGTAATGACAATGTAGCCATATAAGGAGGACCAATGTATCCAAAGCAAGGAAAGTAATAGGATTCTTGTTAAGAGGGTTTCCTTGGTTGGTAAATTCTGGAATTGTTATGATTAGATTCAACTCCAATGAATTTTATTAACAATTTAAAATTTTAAAAATTCAAGTTCATAATCCACACCTAAGGTCTCTAAAAAGTAAAAACAAACAAATGAACATGTGCTATCAAATCTAGGAGTAAAGCCACACACAAAAAAATTATTTTCACATCAAAATCACTATTTGGTGATGAAATCCAACATCGTAGAGATCAACGTGAAAAATTAGTGGTTGGAACGGTTACCCTGACAACTTGCTTAATGAAAAAATCTAGTGCAAGTAACTCCATTATGCCATCTCGAGTGAATATTACCCTCCAAAATGTCCAAGCGATTCTAGTCAACGTATGTTCCAGGTACAATGAGACCTTTTGACTAAGAGTTCATAAATTTTTCTCAAAATTGAAAGTTACAGGATTGGGTTGAATTTAGGATGGTTGTGTAGATCTCACATTCCTGATTCGAGCACCATGAATGGTTTGTAAAACCAATGTCGTATGATGGGGATATCACATTGTGATCAATTTCCCAAAAAACTAAATTTTGTGACAAGTTGAATAGGATGCCCAGTCAGCATGCAAGGTCCACAGTCATCAAAAAGGAATATTCCAAAGAATACTCCTTTTCTTAGAGCCAGTTAGAGGCTGACAAGTGGTGCTATGTGATTTGGTGATGAGTTGTCCATTGTGTTTTTGTGGCCAATTGGAGGGTGACATGTGGCAATCCCTATGTCCACCACGTTTTCCCTAGAAGGTGGAATAAAATTTTATGGAGGCCACCGGGCTCGACCCTGAAACCTCCCACGGTGCAACCAACTGCCACAACCGTATGCACTATGCATTAGATATTAACCATGCTATCGCACCAAACATATTTAAAGTTTAAAGAAATGCATTCGGGGGTTTTGACCACTGACAGTCCCAACCCGCCGGTGGTCCATTATATATGGTCACATGGAATTTCCACAGTTTGCAACAACAAATGTTTAACTGAAGGTCACATTTCAAAATCTGCAACATTAAAACATGTCACATGTTACTCCGCAAACTCTGCGGTTAGTGTCGACAGTTATGAAAACTCTGCATTAAACTCCGGTTTCAAAACAACTTACCATAGTTTTAGCCTATAATTCTGCTAACGATTAATGCAACCATGGGGTTTCGAGGGTTGGCATGTGGCCACCCCCAACCATTAGCATTTAATTTTATAGTTTATACTAGTGGTAAGTTAGAGCGCACCCCAAATTTGAGGGTTTTGGCTAAATTTAACTATATTTAAGTGTAGTTCACCAAAATTAGTGGAAGTTTTCTAGGAATTACTGGGAAAATGACTTAGAGGGTTAATTTGCACCCAAATGGAGTGAATTAAGGGTCAATCTAGACTAATTGGAGCATTATGGAGCCATTGGTGATAAGAAAAAAACCATTAGAGGCTTGTAAACACATGTATTTGCAAAAATTTGAGCATAATGAAAGATGGATATGCCATTGGGAGCTGGACCAGAAGATGTAGCCCAGTAGGGGTGATCTGCTTCATCATGCCTGCTGTGTAAATGTTATGTGTGGTTTTATTTATCTATTATACACTATTGTTCAGTGTTATTTGGGCTTATTTTCATGCTTCTAATTCAAAAAATCATCTATATTTCATGGTTAAAATCCTCAATACTTAATAAAACTACAAAGACCAGTATGCACATGTTTTATAATTGAAAAGACACTTAGAAAAACAAATTAATACATTCCTTTCATATCAGGTTGGTATTAGAGCTAGATTTTATTCTCTGGTGTTGTTTTGTGCAAAGATTTGTTTAACTGTTAGCAAGTTTCACATGCTTACTAGGCTCAAGCTCAAGAGAGGAGAAGGCACATTGGTGGAAGCAAGAGGGTCTCAAAGTGAGCCATGACAAAGGAGAGAAACATTTCCACAATCTCCAGCACCTATTTCACCTCCTAAGGAAGCAGAAGCATCATTAAGCATGCCTCTAGAGGAAGACTAAATCCATGAAGAAGTGGATCCCAAAGAGGAATAAAGAGTGTTCAAGAAAGCATTCCTTAACATCAATGAGATGGTTAGAATACTTTATTAAGAAAGGAATGAGAAACTAGAAGGAGAAGGACCCAAACTTAACAAGGAAGGATATGGATCATCAGGAGGTCACAATGATGAAGATAAGTCAAAGAAGGGCAATCGAGGAAATAGAGGCAGTGGAAAGTCACCATCCTCACCCCTCATCATCATCATACTCTACATCATTTTCGGTACATCAATCACACAGGTCAAATAACACTCTCAAAAGTTGTTTTTTAAAACTTGATGTTAATTTTTAATTGCCAATGTTTAATGGTGAAGTCAATGCAAAAAATCTTGATAATTGGATTAGGAACTTGGAGGTCTATTTGAGAATCCAAAACCTTCAATATGATGATTTTTAGGTCCGTATATTACTAGTATTGTCTATTTTTGTTGTTAGTGTAACCCCCTTATTTTTATTGTTGTACCCCTGTAACCCCAATATTGTTATTATTGTGCGCTTAGATTATTATTATTCGGTTCGATAGGATTATATTGTGGCTCCATGGACTCCTATATGTAGAAGGAGGTTTTGATCATTTTTATCATCCAAGAATTGTTCATTTATGTAATGTATTTGGAGGTTTCCCCCTCGAAGTGGCTATTTATAAGGCTTTTATCTCTCTTTTCTTCTATTTTTGGAGTTCATTTCATAACATTTGGTATCAAATATTTGGATTCTAGGGTTTCGCTGCTCAAACAGGTCATTGTGGAATTTTCTCTATAATTATTTTTCTACAAAGGTTGAGAAGCTGAAATGTTTACAGAGCATAGCAGAAATCCTGAGGAACGTCTTGTAAAAATTTCAGATCTTGGTTCGCAATATTTTCGGAGATATGATCTGTGCAAGTTAGGGCTTTTGTAGGATCCCGAATTTCACCTAAAACAGGTCATCATGGAATTTGCACTATAACTTGTTTTCTATGAAGTTTCAGAAGTTTAAATTTCTACATAGCAAAGCCAAAATCCTGAGGAATATCCTGTAACCATTTCAGATCTTGGTTCACAATATTTTAGGAGATATGATCTACAGAAATTAGGGTGGTTTTAGGCTCCTAAATTTCATCTCAAAGAGGTGACCATGGGAAAATTTTTATAACTCTCTCTTTGAGTGTCGTATTGGAATTCCCTAAAAAGTGGCCACAAGTACACAAACTATAGTTTCTGTTTTATCAATTTTATAGCTCAAGGAGGAAATAGTGACACGTGAGATGTCGTACAAATTCACTCTACTGAACTTGTCCATAATTAGGTCATTGTGAGAGATTGGGCATAACTTTGTCTTGAAGAATCCAAATCAGGTCAGGCATGTGACATTCAAAAGAATATTAAGAGAAATAATATAAGGCTGAATTTTAGATATTCAAGATCCAAAATCACAGAGATAATTCAGTTTCAATATCGAGCTCCTCAAATGCAAGAAAAATGTGTGTATTTTTTTTGAATTTCATCAGTCTTGTCTAAAAAATCAGTTTGAAGTGATTCCAAGGGCATATTGAAGCATAGATATCAATATAGGATTCTAAAATTCCACTTAAAAATAATTCAACACCCATTAAGCCTTCAGAAGGCTCTACTATGATTCATGAAGAGGAAGAAGTGCAATATGACATATCAAAATTACAAGAGCAAGTGCACCAAATTTCTCTCTTGCAAAGAGCAACAAAAAAGGAAATGGAAGTTTTGAAGAAAGGCATTGAAGCTAAGATGGATGGTTTGATGAAAGGCATGGGTGGTTTGAAGAATGGAATGGAAGCTAAAATGGATGGCATGAAAGTTGGCATGGAAGCTAAGATGGATGACATGGAAGCTAAGATCGATGAAAAAATGAAAATCAACATGGAAGACATGAATAATGATCTAAAAGTAGACATTAAAGGTTTTATGCAAGGTTAATACAAAAAAATATACCTAATGGTGGAAATATAGTAGAGAAAACTCATGATGAGAACAAAATAAATGTTAATCATGATTTCATAAACTCTAATGTTGGATTGAAGAACCACCATATTCCAAAGATGGATATGAGGAAGTTTGATGACAAGGATCCCATAACATGGATGCTAGAGATGGAGCAATATTTTGATCTCAATAATGTGCAAAAGACACAAAAGGTACACATTGCAACTTTAAATTTAGAACAAAATACATTTGTATGGTATTGATGGCTTTGCTCCCGTAAAAAAATTGTCTCTTGGTCAATATTTACAGAGGAAATGATAGAACATTATGAGGATAAAAAGAGAAACACCTTCTTTAGCGTGTTGATAAATATCAAACAAAAGGGTTTTGTGATGGAGCACATTGGGGACTTCCAAAAATTAAATATAAGGGTAACTTATTGTTGGTCGCATTAATTGTTTTCACAATTCAAGCTCCACATAACTTGTCAACCCGAGGAAGTTTGTTTATTCCAAAGACAATAACGCACTGGATATGCTCAATTTCAAAAGCAAAAACAATGTTGTAGTAAAAAGCCACACAATTTTCAGTCATACAAATTTAATTATTCACACTCTGTTTAATCAAAGCTGAAGTCACTTAAGTTATAGCAGAAGAAATTCCTATATTACAGATCAGAATCCAAATAAAGGGAAATCAATCTGCAGGAAAGGAAACCAATCAACCATAATAGGAACAGGACCCTATTCCTTTAAGTAGGAACTTCAGCACCTGATGCCTGACACTAATCACTCTGTAGAAAGGATAACTCAAGAGATCAGGACCCTATTCCCATGAACAGGAACCTTCAGCACTTGTCTCCTGTTTCTAATCACACTGCAGGAAAAGAAAGGTAATCAATGGAAACAAGACCTTATTCCTTTATACAGGAACCTTCAGCACCTACTTCCCAGCATTATAAATTCAAACAAATAACAGAAACAGATCTCTCGACTTCTTAAGAATGAATGTACTGAACTCATGCAGTGTTAAGGAAACAGAATACTCAATAAACTACAGAACTGTGTAACTAGTGTCTCAACAACAGAATTAAAGTAAAGTGTAAACAGAATAAAGAAATGAAACAAACTACAGGGACAGTCGGGTGAATCTTGTGAGGAAGGCAGGCCCTTTCCCTCTCACAAGATTCCCCAGGAAAGGATTAAATTGGAGCGCTCAAAAGGAAATTTTATTCATCTCTCAAAAGAAATGATACATTACAAATGGAGTCTAGCTCCAGTCTCTCAAACACAATGTTCTCCTGTAGCTTTCAAACTCGAACTCTCATCTAATGATGATGTCTCTTCTTTTTAAAGAGGAGACATCTCTTACAATTACATGAGAGCAAATCTACGTTTATCCCGAATCTGTTCTTCTTTCTTAAAACAGGCTATTCTGTTCTTCCATAAAAAGATATTGTTACAAAAGATACCAAAAGAGTACTATCTTCAGAATAATCCATGTAACCACGTCTTCATGTTGTTGCCATCGTTCCACAAAATGCTCTTCCAGAATCACAAATTACGAATAGTGGCGGAATTTGCGTGCCTGCTGGCTGTTTCAGCAACGGAGTCGACTATTTCAGCAACGGAGTCGACAGTTTCAGCAACGAAGTTTGACTGTTTCAGCAATGGCTGATTGTTTCAGCACAGCATATAACTTATCTACGATCTTTTAGACTTATGTTAGCAACAATCTACTTCGATTAATGATAAAATATAAGAGTAATATGGAATTATATGTAAACAGATTAAACATATAATAAAAAAGAGGATTTTATATACCTTGGGCTAAAGTAAATGAAACTGATGATGGAATCCTTTTTAAACATGGTTATAAAAGGTAAGGTGGTGTCAAAATATATAGTAAAAATGATACATAGTGAGGTCCTAACATCCCCCCAAGCTGAAAATGTTGCATGTCCTCAGGCCACTCCTAGTCTGAGTCAGAGTCTGAGTACTGACTCTGTGCATGCAAGTTGCTCAAGCAGTAGCTGGAGAAGGTGGCTTCTGTCGGAGCTCGGAATCCTCTATTGTTCTGCAATTGCTGCCATGCTACAGCTTCATCTCTGCCAGCCAATTGGTAGTGACACTGATATTTCTCTAAAGGCAACCATAGAATTGGAAAATGAAAACGGTAACCAATCCAATTTTCTCCACAATGCCGAATACATCTAATATAATTAGGTACCCTGGAAAGTGCAACTTGGAGATTATCAGGGCTAAAAGGGTGATAGTCTTATCTTTCCTTACACAACTGCTGGCAAAACATAGTGTTGGCCTTCAATGTAGCAGCCTCCTTTACTCTGATTTGTTGTTGACACTTTAAAATTGTTGAAGCCTGTAATTGTTGCATGTACCTATGCATTCCTGGCTTCTGTAAGAATTGGTGATATTGTGCTATAAACATGGCTGGACTTAAAGGTTCCGGTCTAATCCAAAGGAGCCTATTCTCCTCATTATGACTACTTGCAATAAACGCAGTTTTCCAGGTGAGCTGATTGGCCAAAAATGAAACAAATGCTCTTATTTGTACATCACCTGCAATTGGAGTGGGATTGACTCTTCTATTCTCAGGTATGGCCTCGTTATGTAGATAAAGTTCACACAACAAATGTTGTTCACTTTCAGGGGCGTCAGCAAAAGTCTTAACAAATTGTTCCGCAGTTAGCAATTCATGCGGTCTGCCATCCTTTATTGCCTTCAATTGAAAATAAATTGAACGTTCAGAAAGGAAGAGAGAGTAATTTACAGAGGGTTTTCGAGTGGCCATCAACTTCTGCACTAATGAAAACATCAAAACCATCTTTTCCTTTGATTCCTTGACTTCCTTCTTGGAATCCCTGAGCTGTTGCAATGTCTGTTCCCAACTATCCCAGTTGGTATACATGTGATTCTGCCATGCTAACTTATGCTGCTGTAATATTTTACCTTGCTCTACAGCATATTGTTTCTTCCATTTGTTCATAAGTTCTAATTGATTTCATGGCAGGGTCTGTGTCCTGGCATTAGAAGTACTGGGTTGGGGCATTGTTTGAGTGGCTGAACTGACTAACTCAGGGCTAGATATCTGTGGTTGAGGTACTGTCTGAGTGGCTGAGCTAACTAGCACAGGGCGAGATATCTGAGGTTTAGTTTCTTTTTATAGAATTTTTGAGAGCTCTACTGGTTCTTGTGGAGCAGTAGGGCATTCTTCTTTTATTGCAGCTGATGTAGATGCCTCAGATACCGGAATTTTGACTACTTTGTACCCTGCCTGCTGGTAAATATTACCACACTCATGGCACATGTATTCTCTGCATGGTTCCTTATTTTGTGCTGATGCTGTGTGTGCTAGCATGTAGAGATTCAATTCTCTATCAAAGGCTTCTCGTGCCATGGTTAATTCATTCCTATAGGCTTCTAGTTCAGACTTCAAAAACTCATTTTCCTCCAATAAGGATGCCATAGTGTGTGAACCCTGTGTGCTGGTTGATTCTGTTGGGGTTTCCTGCTGATCCACAGCTGTAGCTGGTTCTTGTGGAGCAGCTACAGCTGGTTTCCTTGTATTATCATGCTTGGTGTATGATTCTTGTACCACAGTGGTTGGTTCTTGTGTTTCAGCCTCTGGGTAAGTGACTGGTTCTTGTGTGACAGTCACTGTTTGAGCCATAAACGATGTCGTATTATCCCGGGGCACTGGTTCTTGTGTGGGAGTGCCACCGGACGAGACGGGTTGGGGGATTTGAAATGGGGGTGAAGATTGAAGTTTTAACAGAATAGTGGCGGGGTAAGGGGAAATGGGAGTAATTCCTGTTTCAACAGTCATCTTCATTTTCCTTTTTGGTAGGAAATTAGAGAAGTCACTGTCTTTCCTTTTCTTTATAGGGGAAGATTATTTTCTGGGGGAAGGGCTTTCGGAAGAAGTGAAAATTTGGAATTTGGCCCTTGTTCGTCGTTTTGAGACAGAGACTGTTGGGGTTCTCTTCTTCCTTTTATGAGTAGGCGGGGATGGGGGTGTTAGAGAGTCATTGCTAGGGATAGAAATAGTGGGAAGGGTTGACTCTACTAAGTGGGATGAACTTGGGAGTAGGTCAACTGGTTCTGAGGATGGAATTACTGGGGAGTCTGGGATATCGTCCAGTTGCCCTTCATAAGGATTCTCAGGAGCTTCTTGGGAACTTTCAGCTTGTTGGGGGATTTGGGCCTGCTGGGGAATAAGGAGTGGATTATTCAGAGGGGGGTTTTGCTGAGAAAAACCCCTCTGAATTAATAATTGGCATAAACGGTGATGGGTAAGGGATAACAATGGGAATTTAGCCCGTCTGCAATAATAGGACATGTTTTTGATACAACCAAGCAGATAATAGGGAATATTAACTAATCGACCATTCCTTAAATGATTCATCAAAACGAAGTCGTGTTGGTAGACTACCTGGTAACACCCTTCGCATGTCAAGTAATGCTTGATGAATTCTGCTACTGTTGGCCATGGTCGAGGAAGTGAATGTAGACTTACACCACGGCCTTTAAGTTCAACCGGTTCATCTGGAAGAAGAAAATCTTGCTGTGCATTTAAAATTAGTTGCTTCCTACTGAACCAGCGAGTCCCGATAACCAGAAAACCTGAAACTTGAGCTATGTCCTCCTCTGTAACTGAAATGCGGACCCCTTGAACTACTGAATAATTCCCCTGAAGGTTTTGTGTGAACTCTAAAACTTGCTGCTCATCAAATTCTCCTAACCTTTCGAAATATGCTATCCATCCTGCTTGTTGAAAAATTTGATATACCTCTAGGAACATTTGAAGAAGAGTTATCGAACCAGGCTCGTGTCTGATAGCCGACCCTCCCATGGCTACTAGCTTGAGTCACATGCAGAGGCACAGAAGGCAGAAACACAGGCTTTGGTCAAGCTAATTGTTGCAACAGAGGATGCGGAGTCTCAATGACGACGGAAATGGAATGAAGAATGACGGAGGATTGGTTGATGTGAAATTATTATTCAGTTTTCGAAGTTCCCCCCCCCCCCTACGTATGGTGCAATGATGATTGAGCGTGTGGAGATTGCAATCATTATGAGCGAGATCCTCTCTTTAAAATATAATTTAACCGCATTACATTAAAACCACATACCTTAGATTTTTACCTTTGGTTCAATAATTCGAAGTGTAGAGTGCTTCATAATGGCTTGATATTAATGGAAGAATCTGTAGATTTCTCTGAAATTTAGAACAGGAGCATAACAGGATCTGCTCAATACTGAATAATAGTCACCCAAGGATCTGAAGAGTAAAAGTGGAGAACTGAAAAGCTTGTATAGCAGGAAAGAAATGATGTTTTAATGATGAAAAGATGAATGACAGGTTGCTGAAACAGGTGTTTCAGCAACGGAAAAATGAATGACACGTTGCTGAAACTGGTGTTTCAACAATGGGAAAAATCAGGAAAATGGGATATAATGACTGGGTTTAAAACAAGTGGGGGAAGTGTTTGATATGGGGTAACTTCAGCAGTAAGGGATAGGAAATACTAACTGAAGGATGATATTTCAGGAATGGTAGAAGTGGGAAAAATGGAAAAAGGGAAATAATGTAGAAATGGAATGAAGGGATATTGCTAGGAAATGGGGTAAAATGAAGGGAACAAGCTTCTGTGATTGAAGCTTCAGATCTTCTTATGATGGATCTGTCCTCCTTAATGAGATTTTCCAGAATTTTCA
Organism: Pinus albicaulis; assembly: GCA_034641835.2. NCBI lineage: Eukaryota > Viridiplantae > Streptophyta > Pinopsida > Pinales > Pinaceae > Pinus > Pinus albicaulis. Next base: position 1,128,713,791 of record CM076574.1, read on the forward strand.
AAATTCAATTGTAATATGCCAACCATTGACAGGGATTATTAGTTTTAAATCTAATCTAATCTAATACTAAAAAAACAGTGCAGAAAATTAAATGTTGTGAGGAGCAGAAGACTCCCTTGGAAAAAGATAATGAATATCAGTCATGCAAGCAGTCTTGAAATCCTCTTTAGAAACAGGGCGCTGAGATAAACGAAGCCTATGACCATTGACTAGTAGAGGTGTTTTAGAATCATCGATTGTTAGAAGTCTTACCGTTCCATTAGAAAAAACAGCATCTACCTCATATGGTCCAAGCCAACGTGTACGTAGCTTACCCTGAAAATTTTCAAACCGAGAGTCATACAATAAGGCCCAATTACCTTTTTGAAACTGCTTGTGTTTGATAATTTTATCATGCCATTTCATTCTCTATTGTTGAATCATGGTTGTTTGGTGAATGTCATCTAATCTCTTTTCATCCAACTCAAGAAGCTGCTGCAACCTAGCTGTCTGCACATCAGTCAAATCAAGATTAACAGCTAAAGTAGTTCTTAGAGTTTTGATTTCAAATTCCACAGGAAAAACAAAATTTTTACCATAAACCAATTCATAGGGAGAAAAACCTGTAGTGTTTCTCCAAGTAGTTCTGTAAGCCCATAATGCTTCAGGGAGCCTTTGAGACCAATCCTTCTGGTTGTCCTTCACTGTTTTAGTTAGAATGGCTTCTAATACTTTATTTGTGCTTTCCACCTACCCATTGGCCTGGGGGTGGTATGGTGTAGTCATTCTATGATGAATATGATATTTCTGAAGGTTAGACTTAAAACCATGAGAATTGAATGGAGGTCCTCCATCTGTAACTAGCTCTCTAGGAATTCCAAATCTAGTGAAGATTTCTTCAAATAAGAAAGCTAGGACAACCTCTTCATTGGCTCTAATAAGTGCTTTGGCCTCCACCCATTTAGTCATATAGTCTGTATAGACTAATATATAAGTTCTTTGATTGGATGGAGGATTAATGGGTCCTATGAAATCCAAGGCCCATCTTTCAAATGGTTCAGAAACTACCTGGGGGTTTAATGGAATTTGATCTCTATGATTGGGTTGACCCATTCTCTGGCAGCTGTCACAAGCCCTTACATATTTCTTTGCATCCTTAAATAATGAGGGCCAATAGTAACCCATCCTCAGAATTTTGTGTGTTGTTCTCTTATCAGCAAAATTCCCTCCACAAGGGCCATCATGGCAAGCTTTCAGTATGTCATACACTTCATCTTCCCTAATGCATCTTCGGATTTCCTGATCAAGCCCTGTGTAGAAAAGACACCCACTTATCCGGCTATACCTGGCACTTTGTTGAACAATTCTTATTTTTTCTCTGTATGACAGGTGTGATGGTAATTTTCCTGCAACCAAATAATTGGCAATATCTGCATACCATGGAGAGTGAGCAGAAACTGCAAACAAATACTCATCAGGAAAAGAATCATCTACTGGAATATCATTGTCAGTTTTTAACCGTGAAAGGAAATCAACCACCACATTTTCTTTACCAGGCCGATCTACAATTGTGATATCAAATTCCTGCAGTAATAATAGCCATCTAGTAACTCTAGCATTTGTAACAGATTTTTTCATTAAATACTTAATAGCTGAGTGGTCAGTGTGCACAAAAGTAGAATAACCAGTGATATAGTGTCAAAATTTATTAATGGCATAAATTACTACAAGAAACTCCTTTTCGGTAACTGTATAATTAAGCTCAGCAGGGGTCATATTCTTACTGATAAAGTAGATAGCATAAGGAAAATGATTTTCCTCTTGTCCCAAGACGGCTCCAATTGCAGTGTCTGAAGCATCAGAAGATATATGAAAAGGGAGGGCCCAATCAGGCCCCCTCAAAATAGGAGCAGTAGACAACTGATGCTTGAGTTCTTCAAAAGCTTTTTGACAAGAATTAGTCCACTTAAATTCAGCATTTTTCATAAGCAACACAAATAATGGAGAAGCTATCTTAGAAAAATATTTAATAAATCTTCTGTAGTATCCAGCATGTCCTAGAAAACTTCTCACATCAGTTTGTGTTTTAGGAATAGAAAGATTCTGAATGACCAATATTTTAGATGGATCTACTTGAATACCTTGAGATGAAATAAAATGTCCAAGCACTACTCCTTCACTCATCATCATATGACATTTTTCAGTACTTAGGGAGAGGTGAGCTTGTATACATCGTTTAATTACCTTCTCAAGATTTTGTAATGCATCTTCAAAAGACACACCATAAGGAGTAAAATCATCCATACATATTTCCATAGAGTCATTCAGCATATCAGAAAAGATTCCTATAACAGCCCTATGAAAAGTTGCTGGTGCATTACATAGCCCAAATGGAAGAACTCTATAAGAAAAAGTTCCCCAAGGGCTAGTGAAAGTGGTCTTGTCCTGGTCTTGGGGTGCAATTCTAATTTGATTATACCCACTGAATCCATCTAGAAAATAAAAGAATTTCTTCCCTGCCAGACTATCCAACACCTGATCAATGAAAGGTAAAGGAAAGTGATCCTTTTGAGTAGCTTTGTTCAAGGCTCTGTAGTCAACACATACTCTCCATTTCCCGTTTTTCTTAGGGACAATTACCAATGGGGAAACCCATTCACTGTCAGATATAGGGTATATAAATCCTGCATTAAGCAATTTATGAAGTTCTTCTTTAACAATTTCTCGTAAATTAGGGTTCATTCGTCTTTGGGGTTGACAGACTGGTCGGCATCCCTCTTTAATGTAAATTCGGCGAGTACATAATTCAGAAGAGATCCCTTTCATATCTGTGTAATCCCATGCAAATGCTTCCTTATATTCATGCAATAAATTCATTAACTGCTGTGTTTCAGCAACTGTTAGATCAGGATTTATGTTTAATGTCTTACCAGTTTCAATTTCAACTGTTATGCTTTTAGATGAGATGGTGGTTAATGTTTGAGATGAGTCTTCAAATTCAATATTTTCTTGGGTATCTGTTTCAAAAATTGCATTCAATTGATTGTGTGTTTCAGCAATTACAGAAGAAGGTTCAAAAATAAAATTATTAATTATTTCATCCTCTGTATTGTCTTTGAGAGTTAAAGCTTGCCCAATAGTTAGAATAGGCTGAACATCATTATCATCATAATCCATCCACATAGAATCTTCATTATTAATTATGGGTGTAGCATGAGGATAAAGAGTAAGCTGTTTGGTTTCATAACCATTAGAAATTTTCATTGAACCAGATCTGCAACTGATAAAGGCATCAGTTGTGGCCAGCCATGGCCTCCCTAGAATTAAGGGGTGTCCCCCCATCTTTGTTTTAGTCTGCAATACAACAAAGCCAGTTGGGTAATTCCAGGATTCAACTGAGATAAGTAGATCTTCAACAACTCCTTCAGGTTTAATTGTAGAATGGTCAGCGAACTCTAGAATGGTGGGTGTATCTCTGATTGTGTTATTCAGCTGTAACATTTGTGAAGTTTCAAGAGTCATTATGTTTATTGCAGCACCTAAATCTACCAGAACTTGAGGAATCATTGTTTTACCAATCTGAACTGTCACGGTAGGATGGCCGGGATCACCATATTTCACAGGAGGGGTTTTTCCGGACATTAATGCAGATAAGTCACCCATCACATGTACTATAAGGGGATCTTTAGTTTTCCTACCAGGTTTCTTAACACAAATATCCCTTATTGTTCTGGCATAAATTGGTACATCTCTTAATGCTTGTAAAAGTGGAATTTTAACATACAAATTTTGCAATTCCCCTAAGAGATTAAAAGCAGGTGTTTCAGGCGTTCTAGTTAAAACCAAACGCTCGGGGAATGGTGGTTCTGTTATTTCAACATTTTTGTTAGAAGGTGGTTGTGCTTTCTTATGTTTCTCAGTTTCATCTTTATCAGAATCAGAAGAAGTTATGTCATCAATAATAGGCTCTTCTATTTTCCCAGATCTTAAATGAATATCATTACATTGCATAGTAGGAAATATAGACTGATTCTGAATATCAATGACTTGCACAACTTTATTATTGGGGTTAGGATTTGGTTGCACAGGTAGCTGGGGTCTCATTTGGTTATTTGGCGGAGCATTTGATGGCAGAGGAAGTGGTTGTTGGAATTGAGGCAATTGATTTGGATACGGGAGTTGTTGGCTTCTCCAATTTGAATTCCAAGGGTTAAAAGAAGATGGCTACTGTGGAGGCCAAGGAGTCCACATTGAAGGATCAACAAAGGGAGGGTTTGATTGCTGCATGGGTGGGAAATTCATTTGATTGAAGGGTGGGTATTGCATTTGATTAAAAGGAGGGTAATTTGTTTGACCGAAAGCAGAATAATTGTTCCAACGATTAAATGGCATACTAGAGTTCATACCTTGTCCTTTTGGTTGCCATTGTCTTCTTTGAGTTAGCAGGTAAACTGCTTCAGCTTCTTCTTCCGTTGGCTGTAATGCTGCCTTTATTCCTGGTAGAGATGGACATTGTTTTTTTTCGTGATCTTTCTCACAAAGGGTACAGATTGGTATTTTGTCCATTGGGCACTCCCTTAGTGGATGTTTGTCTCTGCACTTCGGGCAAAAGACAGCCAGAGTTGCTTCTGCTTCAGCCTGCTTCTTCTTAACCTGCAAAGTGTCAATTTGTGAAGCAAAAGAAGTTAACATCTCAGTTTTAAATTCTTCAAGTAAATTACCTATTTCATCTCTTGTTGCTCCCCCACTGGCTGATTTCTGCACTCTTGAATAGGTGGGATCTCTATTACTTACTCTGTTCCTTGCAGCTCCCCTTGAACACCTCTTAGAAAGTTCAACAATCTCATCATATGATTCTTTATATATATCTCCCTTGCCAAGCATATTTAACATGTCTAAACAATCATCCCTTAAACCTCTAAGTAATATTGTTTTGCGAATTTCCTTACTTATATTCGGATGATCAGATCTCTGTATATTGTACTGCAGCCTTTCTACATAGTCCTCCAAATTCTCGTCCAGCTTTTGTGCCATATTGAATAGTTCATCCTTCTTTTCTCTCGTCCAGCAGTAGTCTTGATATTTAAGCAGAAATTTCTATTTCATCTACTCCCAAGTTGTGATTACCTGACTCCCAAGGCTCATAAACCATCTTAAAGCATTTACTTTTAAGGTTGCTGGAAACAGTTTCAACTTTTGAGCATTAGTAACATAATCATAACTTCTGCATAATATATCAAATTCAAAAAGAAATTCATCCGGATCTTCAGAGGATAAACCATGAAAATTAGGTAAAGCTGACAATGGAATGTTTTTCATAGGAGTTGTTCCTGCAGGGAGATCACTGATAGGAAATCCCAAGGTAGAGAGAGAATTTTCATCCCTTCCTTCTCCTTCAGGATCTACACGTCCTCCACCAAAGAAATCTTCATTGTTTCCTTCCATTGTCTGTTCTCCTACTGCAATTGCTCGATCGTCAAGATCTTCTATTGGCCCTTCAATGTTCTCCATTGGTCGTCCAACACTCTCTATTATTTCCTCAATGTGCTTTGCTGAATTGCTAGCACTTTCTTCTGACTCTCCAGCACTGACTGTTGGTTCTTTAATCACTGGCTCCTCTATATTTTCAGGACCCACAACTTCCTCTATTTTGTAATCTGATTGAGGGGAGTGCTGAAGTTTTGGTCTTTGAGAACTTAATCTCTGTGATGATTCAGCCTTTGATACAATCTCGTCAATGAAAGTCTTTCTTCCTCCCCTTCCTTTGCCTTTGCCACTTGTGGGGTTAGTTTTCTTCTGGTTTCCGCGTCCTCTCATACAATCTGCACATCTAAAAAGAAAATATTAATTCTTTCGAAATCTATAATTTCCTTCCCCGGCAACGACGCCAAAATGTTGGTCGCTTTAATTGTTTTCACAATTCAAGCTCCACATAAATTGTCAACCCGAGGAAGTCTGTTTATTCCAAAGACAATAACTCACTGGATATGCTCAATTTCAAAAGCAAAAACAATGTTGTAGTAAAAAGCCACACAATTGTCAGTCATACAAATCTAATTATTCACACTCTGTTTAATCAAAGCTGAAGTCACTTAAGTTATAGCAGAAGAAATTCCTATATTGCAGTTCAGAATCCAAATAAAGGGAAATCAATCTGCAGGAAAGGAAACTAATCAACCATAATAGGAACAGGACCCTATTCTTTTAAGTAGGAACTTCAGCACCTGCTGCCTGACACTAATCACTCTGTAGAAAGGATAACTCAAGAGAGCAGGACCCTATTCCCATGAACAGGAACCTTCAGCACCTGTCTCCTGTTTCTAATCACACTGCAGGAAAAGAAAGGTAATCAATGGAAACAGGACCCTATTCCTTTATACAGGAACCTTCAGCACCTGCTTCCCAGGATTATACATTCAAAAAAATAACAGAAACAGATCTCTCGACTTCTTAAGAATGAATGTACTGAACTCATGCAGTGTTAAGGAAACAGAATACCCAATAAACTACAGAACTATGTAACTAGTGTATCAGCAACAAAATTAAAGTAAAGTGCAAACAACATAAAGAAATTAAAAAAACTATAGGGACAGTCGGGTGAATCTTGTGAGGAAGGCGGGCCCTTTCCCTCTCACAAGATTCCCCAGGAAAGGATTAAATTGGAGCGCTCAAAAGGAAATTTTATTCATCTGTCAAAAGAAATGATACATTACAAATGGAGTCTAGCTCCAGTCTCTCAAACACAATGTTCTCCTGTAGCTTTCAAACTCGAACTCTCATCTAATGATGATGTCTCCTCTTTTTAAAGAGGAGACATCTCTTACAATTACATGACAGCAAATCTACGTTTATCCCGAATCTGTTCTTCTTTCTTAAAATAGGCTATTCTATTCTTCCATAAAAAGATATTGTTACAACAGATACCAAAAGAGTACTATCTTCAGAATAATCTGTGTAACCACGTCTTCATGTTGTTGCCATCGTTCCACAAAATGCTCTTCTAGAATCGCAAATTACGAATAGTGGCGGAATTTGCGTGCCTGCTGGCTGTTTCAGCAACGGAGTCGACTGTTTCAGCAACGGAGTCAACTGTTTCAGCAACGAAGTTTGACTGTTTCAGCAATGGCTGATTGTTCCAGCACAGCATATAACTTTTCTGCGATCTTTTAGACTTATGTTAGCAACAATCTACTTCGATTAATGATAAAATATAAGAGTAATATGGAATTGTATGTAAACATATTAAACATATAATAAAGAAGAGGATTTTATATACCTTGGGATAAAGTAAATGAAACTGATGATGGAATCCTTTTTAAACATGGTTATAAAAGGTAATGTGGTGTCAAAATATATAGTAAAAATGATACATAGTGAGGTCCTAACACTTATATTCTAGAGGGACACAAGATTGATGTCTTCATAGAGACTTTAAAGGATAACATCCAACATGAAGTTTGAATTTGGGAACCTGATTCATTGGAGAAGGTATTCAGGTTAGCAAGAAAAAATGAATGTAAAATTATGGCGACAAGGAAGCCTACCAGTCACATCTATAAATATGGAAGTGTTGCTACTCCTATACTTCCACAACCTACAAGGTTGACACCACATTGGAAGAAAAAAGAGAAAAAGGGCTTTGCTACAGTTGTGATAGCAAATAAACTAAAGGTCAGAAGTCCGCTGAGAAGAAACTTTTTTACATAGATTGTGAAGAGGAGGAAGAAAATGAACAAAAACTTCAAAAGAAGAGGATATACACCAGGAACCAACCCTAGAAGAAGAAGAAGAAGGAATGAGTCTGAACATATCATGTAATGCATTGGCAGGAATTACCACTCCTCAAACTCTCAAGATAGAAGGACATATCAAGAAGAAAAAGTTAATAGTGTTGATTGATTTAGGCAGTACCCATAATTTTATTCATTGTAAGGTAGCCAAGGAATTGAATTTTTTCCTATACCCCACACCAGAATGTCAAGTGATGGTTGCAAATGGAGGAACTATAAATTTCTCTGGAAAATGTCATAATATCAAGCTAACCATGGGGGAATATGTTTTGAATAGTCCAATGATTTCAATTCCAATGGGAGTTGCAGATGTTGTATTAGGACTACAATGGTTACAATATTTGGGGGCAGTAGCTTTTAATTTTCAAGAACTTTTCTTAAATTTTTTTCGAAAGGAAAGGAAATCAAATTACAAGGTATCGCAAGGAAGCCATGAAAGATAATAAGCTCTAATGGCATGAAGAAGATTTTGAAGAAGAAAGATGAGGTGTAATTGCATAGTTATGCCCACTAGAAGTTCCAACATCAAAATCATATATTTCTCCAGATCTCCAAAAAGCCTTGGACAATCATTCCAAGGTGTTTGAAACTCCCAAAGGAATCCCACCTATTCATGATCATGATCATGCTATTCATTTGATTCCAGGAAGTGTTCCTCCAAATATTAGGCCTTATAGATATCCTTATGTCCAAATCAGCGAAATTGAACATATGATTGTAAAAATGTTAGAGGCTGGTATAATTCAACCTAATCAAAGTTCTTTCTCTGCTCCAATAGTATTGGTGCATAAGAAGGATGGATCATGTCACATGTGTCTGAATTATAGTGAGCTCAATATTAAAGATAAATTTCCCATTCTTGTGATTGACGAATTATTGGATGAATTACATGGAGCAATTTATTTTACCAAGTTGGATCTTCATTCATGATATCATCAAATTAGAATGAAGATTAAAGATATTCCAAAAATAGAATTTTGAACTTATGAGGGTCATTATGAATTTTTATTCATGCCTTTTGGCCTTACCAATGCACCTTCTATATTTCAAGGGTTGATGAATGCCATTTTCAAATCCTTCCTTAGAAAATTTGTGCTAGTATTTTTTGATGACATACTAATCTATAGCAGGTCTTGGAAGGATCATGTTCAACATGTTGATAGGATGCTCAAACTATTAGAGGAGAAACAATTATATTCAAAAACATCAAAATGTTTCTTTGGATTACAAGAGGTGGAATATGTGGGTCATCTTGTATCTGACAAGGCTATTAAGGTAGACCCTAAAAAAATTAAAGCCATAAAGGAATGGAAAGTCCTCACAACCATAAAGCAGTTGCGAGGATTTCTTGGGTTAACAGGGTATTATTGCAAGTTTTTTAAGAATTATGGGAGAATAGGAACACCTCTAACAACATTATTGAAGGAAGATGTTTTTTCATGGACTCCTAAAGCAACGAATGTTGTGAAACCATCTCCAAAAATAGAAGAAAAGAGATATCAATGCCTTAGAAATAAGCCACTTTGAGGGGGTAACCTCCAATAAATTACATGAATGAACAATTATTGTATGATACAAATGAAAAAACCTCCTTTCTATATATATGAGTCCATGGGGCCACAATGTAATCCTACTGGGGCCACAATCTAATCCTAGCTGACCTAACAATAATAATGTAAGGGCACAATAATAACAATATGGGGGCTACAGGGGTACAAAAATAAAAATAAGGGGGGCTACACTAACATAATAAGGGACTACACTATTAATATAGGGACTTAACATTCCCCTCTCCTTCAAATAAGTTTTGTCCTCAACTATTTATTATTTCTTGATGCTTTTGTATAAAATTCTCCTCCTCTGATGTGGAATCTTCTACAAGAAAGTTCTTCCACTTGCTGAGATACTCTAAAATTGATCGTACTTGTCAAGTTCTTATTTCTGTGACTGATTCAGAACTTCTTTTGATGTTATGTTGATATTCCTGTTGTTTCATTAGATTCTGCACCAAATTTAGGTTATCCTTTTAGAGTTGGAGAACTTGTTGTTGATGCTCAATGTGATCTTCCACTAATTTATCATCCATATTAGATATTGTTTGATCCTTATAACCATCCAACTTAGCCTCCGTTTCTGCTTTTAAACCATCTATGTCATCTTCGGTTTCTCTTTGTAAGATCAAAATTTGTTGCACTTGGTACCGTAATTTTGATATCTCATATCGCAATTCTTCCTCTTCATGCGTCATAGTATAGCTTTCTGACAGCTTAATGGGTGTTGAATCATTTTTAGGAGGCATTTCAGAACCCAATACTGAAATATATGGTCAATAGGCTCTTTGGATTATAGGGCCTTATATTATTATTATTAGGTCAGCTAGGATTATATTGTGGCCCCATGGAATCCTATATATAGAAGGAGGTTTTGGTCATATGTATCATCGAAGAACTATTCATTTATGTACTTTATTTGGAGGTTTACCCCTCGAAGTGGCTATTTATAAGGCGTTTATCTCTCTTTCCTTCTATTTTTGGAGCTGGTTTCATAACAATTATACTAAAATCCAATTAGCTTCATTGAGAATTGAAGGTGAAACACTTGTTTGGTGGGAAGCCAAGCAAAAGGAGGAGATCAAGAAGCATGGTAAGAGTATTCTATCATCGAATGATTTCATTTCTGCAATAAAATTATAGTTTTATCCATTAGCTCATATGCAGTAATCCATAATGAATTGGAAAAACTTTCGACAATTGAAAGGACAAAATGATCAGGAATACACCCAAGAATTTAGGAGAAGAGCTCTCTTATTAGGGGTAGATTTGCAAAGCCAAGAAACTTTTCTCAAGTACATAGGAGGCTTACATAGCTACCTAAAACATACTATCCTCATGTTTAACTCCACAATTCTAGATGAATTATGTGTTCAAACCACATATCTAGAAGCTAGAGGGAAAATAAAATTTGTTGAGGGTAGAAACAAACCTTTTAAGGATAAAAAAAGAGATAAGAAATCAAAAGGTAAAAGAAAAAATAATGCCTCTATTAAGAAAGAGGAAGAAAAATTGGGTTGTAAACATTGTTCAAAATAAGGCGATAATGAAAATCAATGTTGGAACTTACATCCTAAAAAGAAGCCCAAACACAACAACAACAAAGGGAAACAGAAAATTGCAGGTGCAAATCAACACGATTTAGGAGCGGATTTAGGTGATGAATATAAAATTACAACCATGGGATTGAAGAACATGAAGGGGAAATAAATTGAAACTAAACCCAGTACTAGTACATCAAACTTTCATATACATGCTCCAAATGAAGAGGAGAGAATTGAACCGTTTCATGTGAGGGTCATATCCAAACATACTAAGATTGACATGACAATGGGTCAAAAGAAAACTTAATCTCTGAAGACTTGGTCAAGAAAATTAATCTTGAGACCATGCAACATCCAAAACCATATCCACTCGGTTGGATTTGTAAGGATGCAAATTTACAAGTTTCAAAGAAGTGTATATCGTGGTTTGCAGTAACAGCACATTTTCTTGACATAGTTGAATTAGATGTGGTTCCGTTTGACATAATAGGTATTGTGTTGGAGAGTCCTTACTTGTATGATAGGAATGTGATCTTCCATCACCATGAAAAAAAATACCATTTATTCAAAGATGGCAAGGAGTATATTGTTAGAGCAAATCGCATGAAGACAAACATTGCTATTGTAAATGCTGAACAGGTAAAGAGGTTGGTAAAATCAAGTAATTTTTTTTTTCTTCTAATGATTAAGCCTAAAGCTAACGATAATCATGAATCGTTTGAGGGTTGTGATCCTAATTTGAAATCATATTTATATGATGTAGTTGATGCACATCATGAAATGTTTCCAGAGCCAACAGGATTGCCTCCAAAAAGGGAGATTTAACATGAAATTCAGTTGTAACAATATTGTCCTCTTCCAAAAATTAGCATGTATTGCATGTCGATAATGGAGAATGATGAAATAAAGAGGCAAATCAAGCAGATGTTGGCCAAAGGAATCATAAGACCAAGCACTTCGCCATGCTGTTCACCCATAGTCTTGATTCCAAAGAAATATGGGACATGCCACATGTGTGTAGACTTCAGAACTTTGAACAGGATAACGGTAAAGAATTGATACCCACTCCCAAGGATAGATGATTTTCTGGATTAGCTGCAGGAAGAAATTTTTTTCACTAAGTTAGATTTACGAAATGGATATCATCAAGTAAGAATTGCAGAAAGTGACATATGGAAAATTACATTCAAAGCCAAACAAGGACTCTTTGAGTGGTTGGTTATGCCATTTAGTTTGTGTAATGCACCGAAGACTTTCATGCATGTTAGGGATAGTGTTTTGCATCCATTTCTTGATGAATTTGTGATTGTGTACTTAGATGACATATTGATTTTCAACAAAACATGATAAGAACATATCTTTCATGTGAATAGGGTGCTTGATGTTTTGAGAAAAGAGAAATTATTTCTTAAGATGTCAAAGTACATTTTTGGAAAGACTTCTTTAGTTTATTTGGGACACATTGTAGGAGGAGGCGAGTTGAAAATTGATCCCTCTAAAGGGGAAGCCATTGTGAATTGGCCCACTCCCAAAACAGTAACGGAGGTAAGAGGTTTCTTAGGTGCAACTGAGTATTGGAGAAATTTTATTGCTAACTTTTCTTCCATTGCAGCTCCTATGCATGCAGAAAAAAGTGGGAAGAAGGGCTTCCAATGGGGAGGCAAAAGACAAAAAGCTTTCGAAGATTTAAAGAGAAGATGATTTTAGCTCCAGTCCTTGCATTATTGAATTTGAGATAGCCATTTGGGATTAAAACTGATACTAGTGATTATGCCATGGGCGCAGTTCTTTTTTGCAACATGGTAAGCCTATCACTTTTCATTTTGAAACATTCAATGTTGTTGTAGCTAATTATCTTTCATATGAAAAAGAACTGTATGCGTTGCTACAAAGTGTCAAGAAGTCAAAACATTACTTGATGGGTAAAAAGACGATTATACATATCGATCACCAACCATTATAGTACTTGCAGTCACAAACAAAATTGCAACAATCACAACATTTCAGGTCGATGGGATTTATTCAAAAGTTTCACTTGGTTATAAGGTACAAGAAAGGTATTTTCAATAAATTTGCTGATATGATTTCAAGACCAATTATAAGTTATTCTACTTTACTCAAAAATGATTCTACTATACATCAGAGTTACATAGAACAATACGCACATGATGTTGATTTTCAAGATTTGTATGCTAGTTTGAGTGAAGGGAATCAAGTTGAAAAAAATGATTATCACATGCACAAAATTTTGTTGTTTCATTTGGGAAAACTATGTATACCACAAGGAGAGAGGCTAAGTGTCATGAGAGGAGATCATTCATCTCTTATTGCTGGAAACTTTTGGGTAAGAAAGACAATGGAACATCTACAGAGGTATTGCTATTGGCCTCACATGATAGATAATGTGTCATGTTTTATAAGGGGTTGTTATATGTGTGTAACAAGAAAGCCTAGAAATAGGAAGCTTGGGTTGTACACTCCACTACCAGTACCATCAAGGCCACGGGAGAGTGTCTCCATGGACTTTGTTGGAGGTCTACCTATGTCAAGAAAACACCGTGATTATATTTATGTATTTGTGGATAGATTCAATAAACTGTGTATAATTATGCCATGTAAGAAAACCATTACTATTGAACAAACTACTGAACTTTATTTTCAACATGTATGTTTTCATTATGGATTGCGTACTTCTACTATTAGTGATATGGATTCGAGGTTCATTGGGAATTTTTGGTCCAATATTTGGACTATGATGGACACAAAGTTGAAAAAGAGTACTTCTTTTCATCCGCAAACTGATGGCCAAACCGATGTGGTGAACAGAATCGTTGTGCATCTATTGAGAGGATATTGCAGCAAACATCCTAAGTTATGGGATTAGAAACTGCATTACATTCAGCATGCTTACAACTAGGCAAAACACTCTCCTACAAATACATCACCTTTCGAAGTATGCTTTGGGAATTTGCCAAAATCGCTATTAGACTTCATCTTTGAGAATGATGTTGCAATTGATGGGCATAGTGATATTGACAAGGCTCAAAATTTCATTGAAGAAATAAGAATTTTTTTCTCATTACGGTACTCCAAGAGAGATTTTTTTAGATGGAGAGGCACAATTCACATCACACAAGATAGCAAAGCTTATGCATAAATATGGGGTCAAGCACTTAGTGACATCTCCATACCACCCCTAGGAAAATGGACAAGTGGAAAGCATAAACAAGACATTGGAAAACATCTTGACAAAAACTGTGGCTTACCATCATCGGAATTGGGCTCAGAAGCTTCTAGAAGCTCTCTCAGTGTACAGAACAACATGGCGAAATACAATTGGATTTTCACCATTCGAGCTGGTTTATGGGAAATCCTCATTGTTTTCAATAGAATTCGAAATCAATACACTCAGAACAGCTCTTGAAGTTGGTTTGGATCTACTAGATGCCCAAAAACACTGACTAACACATCCCAATGAACTAGATGAAATCTATTCAATGGATTTCCAAAGAACTGCTTCCATTCAATAGTAGAGAATGAAACGGCATGATAATTTTATTAAAAATAAGGTGTTTCAAAGTGGAGATTGGGCAATACTTTATGATTCCCATTTTAAGGATTTTAAAGGAAAGCTTTGCACTCATTGGATGGGACCTTATGAGGTGGACGTTGTATTTGATAATGGAATAGTCAAGCTAGTCACAATTGATGATACATGTGCTTCATTTATAGTCAATGGACGTCGCCTGAGATTGTACCACCGCCCAGCCTCTAAGGATGCATTTATTAAACATCTCTCTCGGAAATATGGTTTGAAGGTCATCAACACAGAGAATTCTTCCTATAAACCCTTCCTGTTAAATATATATATATATATTAAAAAAATAATAATAAATAAATAATAAAGAATAAAGAATTATGTTTTATTTTTTTGTCTTTTTGCAGAAACTACTATTAAGGAGTAAAAATCAAAGAAAAATTTCCTAAAACATCAGTTTCTTCCACTCATGGTGCTATTACTCAGTTGCTGATACTCATGGTGCTGTTACTCGATTGCTGCTACTCATGGTGTTGTTACTCAATTGCTTCTACTCATGGTGCTGTTACTCGGTTGCTGTTACTCATGGTGCTATTACTCAGTTGCTGCTACTCATGGTGTTGTTACTCGATCGATGCTACTACACCAGATGATGTTACTCGCTCTGCTGTTACTCTAGATGTTGTTACACTAGATGTTGCTACACTGGATGTTGTTACTCTGCTGCTGTTACTCCGATGTTGTTACACCAATGCTATTACACTGATGCTGTTACACCGATGTTGTTACTCCGCTGCTATTACTCCAGTGCTGTTACACAAGTGATGTTACACCGATGATGTTACACCAATGATGTTACTCCGATGCTGTTACACTGATGCTGTTCACCGATGTTGTTACGCCGATGTTGCTACACTGATGTTGTTACATCGATGCTGTTACATCGAAAATGTTACTCCGATGCTATTACTCCATCCACATCATTATTGCACCGTCATCCTACCAACTGTCACATCATCCAGGTAGGCCATTAGGTACGCCTCCACATGAATTTTATTTATTTAATTAAATATCCCATGTGAAGATTTTAATGCCACGGACGGAAAAAATTTAAGTTGGGGGGGGGGGTGCCGTCATGTCAAGGATGGTGTAATAATTTCCTCATAAATCAAGTATGACAATTCGCTCATGGTACACCTTACGATTCCCATCAATATTAGGTATCATCATTTAATACATATTGGGATCCGTAAGATGTCTTGTCCACCTTATACGAACAATTATTATTTCTATTCACCACACTTACCATATCCTTTCATGATTTTTCTCAATTTTCGAGAGTTACCGGCCATACTTACCATTACCACCTTTCCATTTTCACCATGTTGTTTCTCCAAATTTGGTACCCACCACCTTTCCCAATGGTCTACTATTATAGGAAGTGCTACTACAAGTCTCCATAGTATGGGTGGGTTGGATGTGTGGCATGAACCTGAAAACACAGCTTCAATCCGCAGCAATCCGGAGGTTTGGCAAGTCTTTGTCGACACAGGGTGGGATACCTAATTTGACAAATTGCAGGGGTTTGATGGAGGAATCACAATGGAATTCACACTGAATTTAGAGGAGAATTATTCACGGGTTAGAGGTCTGGAAGTTCCTATCATAGAAGAGGTAATTGCAAAGGATAGCGGGTTGAGACAGCAGGGGTAGCAATGGTTTGCTCAGAAAATTTCTCTCCCAGAATTTCCTGAATTCTTATTACATGTAGGAGATAATGTTGTGCAAATGTACGAAGGGTACAAGCATAGAACCGCGCAGTATCCCTGGAATGAAATTTCAGGTTTCGTAATAAAATACATTACCTGCGAGGGCCAGGCCTCAACTCTGTTCAAATATCACCTTAAAATTCTAACGCACCTCCGATTTCCACAGGATTAGGTGCATGCCTTAAACATGCCCTTCTTCCTCTTGAAACAACTACAGCATATGGCACAGGCTACTCATCTTTCATACTGAATGCCGGCAGTTCTTTCCAATCACGGTTTGGTGTGATTATTTGTCATGCATGAAATAAAAAAGCTTTGGGTCTCCTGGGCGGAACTTTGTGGGTCCTCAGAAGAAGAGGTGGCAACCATTATTGCCACCAGAGAATAAGAACCAGTCTCTTCGGCTAGTTTGGTGGAAGCAGAACATTCAAAGGGAATTTACCAAGAGGAACCCATGAGATGGAAATGGAAGTTGATCAAGAGGAACCCGAGGAAGAAGAGATGATGATTGATTAGGAGGAACTAGAAGAAATGATAATGGAGAAGGTAATTAGCAGCATACCCGAGGCTGCCACACAAGAACCAGCCTCGCTTGAAAAACCCACAGAAGAAGAAATGAGAATGGAGGAGGTCATTAGAGACACAGTCAAGGCTACCACACAAGAACCAGCATCGCTTGAAGAACCCACAAAGGAAGAAATTATGACCATCGTGAAGGAAATCGATACTGTTGTACAGTCATCGACTTTTGATAATGAAGAACAAAGGCGTGAAACTACTGACAGAGAAATGGCAAGTGATGTTGTTTCGCAAGAAATAGCATCACCTACCCAAACAGATATGGATGTTAATACAAGTAGGGGTGTTACACAAGAACCACCTCCAATTCGGCTAAGACAGGAGGATTTAACTTGCAAAATGAATGATGTTCATGAAGAACTAAAACCAATTTTTGGAAAGGAGGCAATTCATGAGGAACGGGAAGGAAGAGAAGAAATGAACCATGAGGTCGATAATGTCCCACAAGAACCAACATCGATACTAGAAGAAGAAGTAATGAACAAAGAGCAAGAGGACAAAAGGGAAACAAGTTGTGGGATAGATGCTGCTCCACAAGAACTAGCATTGACCTCGATTAGGGTAATAATGTGTGAAGTTCCAGTTTAAGCCAGAATTGAGGATGATAAGTCTATCCCCCGCTCTCCATTCCAGTCCATGATGCCAAGAGGTGTGAGGGGATTCTGCTTGCCTAAATGAATAACAGAGGAAGTAGTTGTTCCCCGAGCGCTTAAATTTGTTGACACGACCAAGATTGGCCTAGCCACTATTGAACCAAAACATTTAGAGGCTTACAAAGCAGACATAGTTCCTGGGGAAACACCAGAACACAGAGTGTTCAATGAAAGAATTGACCAGACGGGAAAAGTTCCCAGAAGGAACATAGAGGAAGAAACCCCTGGAGATAGGGAGCTCGACCAAAAGGATTTGGCAAGAGAAACTGTCGAGAATGACGACAGCATTCGGCTGCCTCCTGATCTTGTCATAGGCCCAAAAACTAAATTTATTGTTAAACATGAATGGGTTGAACAGTGTGATAAAATAAGGTTTCCTGTCAAGAAGAAGTATAAGTTATAGTTCAATGAAACCATGGGACTAAAAAAGGAAGTTTGGGATTTGAAAAAGCAATTTTCCCGGCTTAACAGAAAGGTAAAAATTTACAAATGGAGGGCAATAAAGCCGAAAATCGAGCTCTCCACTACAGCTACCCAGACTGGCCTGATCAAAGAGTTTCTCGAAGGCCGAGAATTTGTACTGGCCGCTGAAATTTAGAAGTGGCAGTCTATTGCAAGCGACCATAAAATAGAAAGAGCTAGGGTTCAAGATAAAGCTACCGAAGTCATTGCAGGGTACATGGATTAGTTATACAAAGCACAATTGAAGCAAACCAAACAGAAGGCCAGAATAGAGGAATTGGAAGAACAAGTGCAGTTGCTGAAGACATATAAGGAGAAGATGTTCTCCCTGGCACAATAGGTAATGGCCTGCAGACCCCCTGCATATAGCTATGCCCTATTCCTTCATGGAAAATTTCTTTTCTTTTGTTTTGAAAGTATATATAAGGAGATTTGGTACAAAATTGAGGACCCCATTCAATTTCTCCATATTTTAAAAGCTCATGATATCATAGCATAACACTTAATGTGCGAGCTCTACATACATGGGTATTAATTAAGGCATGATCAGTCCTTTAATCTCATTCCATTTGTGGGGGCATACATTTAATAGCTTCCACCTATTATACCATCAATCAGATTAAGTGGGGGAAGGCCTGGGCCACATTTGAGGAAAACTAAGCTGGAAGGCCATTAATGATGAGGAAAGAGCATGGCCAGTCCTCAAATATTTATAACAAGCATTATACATTTTTACAGATTGAGGGTCATAGAGAACACATGTTGGAAACCCAGAAATGGTGTGATAGTTTATGTGTCGACCAGATTACGATGTTTCGTAAATAATTGCGAGACAGTTGCCAGAAAAGGTGGATGTTGTCATCTTCAGCCATCAGAGAACGAGAACCATTTGGGGCACCTAACTTTGCATGGGCTTTAGAGAGAATGCCACGTTTTGTGGCATGCATTCATACCTATGGGGTCAGATGGATGGGATTGAGATTTCAATTTCCCCTTATCTGGTTTCCAGCCAAGTAGTATAATCCTGCATACAACATTGATCCAGAATGGTGGAAGGATGTTGTTTTGATAAAGGGGTATAAACCACCAGGGATAGAAATGGTTGAAGAGTATGACCTTACACAACTTCATGTCAATCACAATTGGTCCAACCCGAATCAGAGGAGACGACAAGTTGCATGAGGACATGCAGATAGACCAATTGGGCCAAGATGTTGGGTACTAGATTTGTATAATTTCCTCTCCCATTTTACCTTATCTTTCTATCTCTTTCTACCATTATTATTCTTAAATGCATGAGGTAAAACCATTTTTCCTATCTTTATGGGATATTTTATTAATGAAGTATTTTTCATGGAGGTTTTACCTTTTTACATATTAACTATGATATTTCTTCAGATTTGGCTAAAACAGGAGCGTTGCGGCCACGAGTCGAGGAACAACCCATCATCTTCAGTGTTTTCCTTATTTGTTGTTACAACGTAACATACTTGTTTATATCAGTGCCATTTCAGGCCTTTTTACGGTTTCTTACTGTGCAACTGGGTTGTTGTTGTAACAAGATGTATTTTTGTAATTATGGAGTTGCTGAGAGGAATTGGGGGTTTTAGGACAATTGTATAAGGAGTCCCGCGGACTGTGAATCGGGGTTAAGCCCTATGACATACAGATCTTGTAATGAATCTCGTATATTATTAATTGAATGCACAACAACTTGTTGTTTCTCCTATAATTCGTGAGTTTACCGCAGCCCTGATCAGAGAGTTGGGCCCACTCTTCTGATCAGGTGCTGTGTTTCCCCTTTTCCCTTGCAGTGTGCATTTTAGTGTGATTTATTTGCTACTATTATAGTTTATGTTTAATTTTTGTGGATGCTCTTTCTATTTCTATAGTTTATTTTATTGCTATTACAGTGATATGTGTGTTATGGATTAAAACCTGTGATCTACAACAAATCATGCACTTGTATCTTCATATACTTTTATGTTAGTCTTGAAATAACTAATGCCCTCGTGTTGATAATTTATGTGGAGAAAAGGGTTGAATTCTGTTCATATCCGGACACCAACAATGATCCTACCTTTCAACGAGATGTTTGATGTAGACCTTTCCTTTCATCTAGAAGAAGTCCTTCAATGCTAAGAAGAACCTGCAATCACAAAGATGCAAGGAATTATAATCACCCACAATATATAATAATCCAAATAAGAGTTTAACTTAATGATCAAGGAGATTAAGAATTTTCATTATTTTACTGAATCTAAAAACAACATAGTGAGACAAAGGGATCCATATGTATTATCAAGAATATAAAGAAAAATATTACAACCTGAGCCTTGATGTTGTAAGCCTCTTCCAATTGTCTCCTTTCCTTCCCTTGATGACAATCTCTTCAAACCAAAAACCAGCAACATGAGTTTACAAATTCCAATCCCAAAAGTCCCCCATTTCTTTAGTCCTATGCTCAATTTATAGGGAGGATGAGGAGATTTCTAGTTCCACTTCTCAAGGGATATGATCCTTAAGAAAATGAGTTTAGTTCCATATAGCAAGGGATTAGGTGTAGATATGTAGTGGTTCAAGGTTTATAATCTAGATAAGTTTCCTCAACCAAAGCTTCTACAACTTTTTTTATAAAAATTTTACATGCATGAACAGACCTGCACACTTTTTCGTGGAATAAATTGTGCATATATGGGGAGTTTTAGTTCAGAAAAACTACACATGCATGGGTTTTGTTCATGAAAACTATGCAGGTGCTCCAAAATGTTTTTTAAGTAGTGAAAATCAAAATTCCTTTTGTTCTTAGTATTATTTTACATCAAGCTTCATAGGCGATTCACTTGAGACACTCCATCAGATGGCAAGATATCTGAATCAACAAACATGGTGTCAAATTTATTGTAACAGTCTGCCGAAAAAATAAAGTTGATACAATTAAGACCCCAGGTTTATTACAACATTTAAACATTCCAAGTTAATGTTGGGAGGAGGTTTCAATGGATTTTAAAACATGTTTACCAAAGTCCAAAAGAAATAGTGTTATCATCGTGTTAATTGATAGAATTACCAAGTTTTCACACTTTTGTGAATTATCTCATCCATTTAAAGTCATTAAAATTTTTACTACACTTATGGAAACAATTAAAAAAAATACATCGAAACCCAAAGATTATTGTAAGCGACCGAGATCCCATTTTCACTTGAAATTTTTGGACATAATTGTTTTTTTGTCTTGGTACTCAACTAGCTCATAACTCATCTTATCATCCTCAATATGATGGGAAAACTGATATATTAAACAAATGTTTGGAAGGATATCTTTTTTCTTGTTATATGATAAACATACACAATGGGTCAAGTGGTTACCTCTCACTGAAGGGTGGTATAACACATCGTTCCACAGTGTAGGAAAAATGACCCCATTTATCACACTCTATGGATATCATCCACCATCCATCACATCATATTTAAGAGAAAATTCTAAGGTTCAAGCAGTGAAATATAAAATCGAACATCAACAGCAAGTTCTCCAACTCCTAAAGGATAACCTAACTTTGGTGTAGAATCGATTGAAATAATAGGCAGATCAACATCACAATGAAAGAAGTTTTGCTGTAGGAAGCTGGGTATTTTTACGACTACAGCCATACAAAAAAATGTCCCTCAAGTAAGAAAAAGAAGGATAATAGATTATCGGCAAAGTACTATGGTCCTTAGAAGGTGTTGCAAAAGATTCATACTGTGGCATACAAATTGGAGCTTCCGACATCTTCTCGAGTGCACGGAGTTTTCCATGTTTCATGCTTAAAGAAGGTTATAAGTGACAAACTCCCAGTTCAACCAATATTTCCAGAACTTAACAAGGATGGAAAATTAATGTTGAAACCTGAAGCAGACACATAAAAAAGAACTCGATAACTATGAAATTGATCAATTTCAAAGTATTTCATCAAGTGGAAGATCTTACCTGCTAAAGATTCCAAATGGGAGGATGAGAATTTTATACACAAGAATTTAGAACTACACAAGCATTGAGGACAACACTTTTTGGAAGGAGAGGGGCATGTTAGGTCCCTATAATACTATTATATTCCATTATTTATATTGTTAGTGTAGCCCCCTTATCATTAATGTTGTGCCCATGTAGTCCCCATAGTATTATCATTGTGCCCCATAGAAGCCCACTATTGCTATTGTTTTTCCCTTACATTATTATTGTTATGTAGGATCTGATTATATTGGGACCCCTTAGACTCCTATATATAGAAATTAGGTTTCTATCATTTGAATCATCCAAGAATTGTTTGTTTATGTAATTTAAAGGAGGTTTCCCCATCTAAGAGGTTGATTTCTAAGTCGTTTATCTATCTTTTATTCTATTTTGTGAGATGGTTGCATAACACTTTTTCCTGTGTTATTTTTCCTATCTCTACACACGTTGAATTTTTTTCCAAAACCAATAATAAATGAGTGCTTTCTCTTCTCTTTAATCACATACACACACTAGATCAGTTGCCAAACCCCAGAAGCACCCAGTTCCTTCTCTTCTCTTCAAAGCAACAAGGGAATCCAGAGACTAAACGACCTCCTCCCTCAATATCAACAACAAGGGTATCCCAAGAATAAATCACGTCAAACCTCAACATCAACATAAGGGAATCTAGAGACTAAAATTCCTAAACCCTTAATATCAACAACAATGGTATCCAAACAGTAAACTTCGTCAACCCTCAATATCAGCAACAAGGGCAACTAGAGACTAAGCCTCGTTAATTTTTCTATATCAACAACAAGGGCCTAGATAGTTACCTACATGCCTGCACTATCACATTATAGAACACATACACCTACACTGAGTGTACAATACAAGACATATACTTACACTCGGTGTACAATCATAACACGTACACCTACAACTCGCATATAATAAAATGCATATATGTACACATATTACAATATAATGAGTACACAATTACTAAATAATACACATAACACAATACCTTATGTACAACAGGGGGGGTGAATTAGTTTAACACATTCATGGACTTTTAAAACTTTTCATTGAAACTTATTTACATCTTCATTTCATGTTCAACTTAATATGTGAGTAATCTTAGAATGTGAGCAGCTAGTATTAATATAATGTAACAGCAGACTTAATATGAGAGTAGCAAGTATTAAGTAGATGAGATAAACCATATAAACACATACACATCATGCACAAATACACCAGATATAAGTGGAAATCCATAAAGGGAGAAAACCACATCTTATTATTGTTGTGATGCAAAGCCAAACTCCAACTCCCTCTCACCACTATTTTTCTGCAGGCACCAACCTACAGGAGGCTCCAACCTCAATTCTGCAAGATACAACTTGCAAGGAAGCTCCAACTCCCTTCAATTTTGTACAGGAACCAACCTACAGCAGGCTCCAACCTCAGTTAGCTACAACTGACAGCTATCAAGCTTCAACTTGATAGGGAAGCTCCAACTTCCTCAATTTATCAAAAGAAAAACACTTGCTGATTTACCATGGATATCATCTCTATTCTATTCCATCTGGTCTGCTGTTCATCAATTCTGATATCTGCCATGTATCATCTCTGCATCTTCTCAGATTCTATATCAGCTTCTCCTTCTTCTCTGTTCAGCTCCTCCTTCTTCTCTGCTTAGCTACTCTTTCTTCTCTACCTCACTGCTTCATTTCTGCATTCTGTTCAGTCACTCTCTAACCTCTTTGTGCATATCAATGTGATATTACATATAGAGTTCATCACATGAATCTTTACATTCCTCAGGGAATTTGAAGTGAATAGTCCTGACTTTTTGCCTTCTGCCTTCTCATTTCTTTTACCCACTCATTCAGAAAAATATAACAATATGCATTAATTTCAATATTACAGTGGGAGTTTTGTTTTCCTACCGGAGACTTGCCAATGCATCACAAAAAATAAAAAATTAATTACAACATTTACATTCACATTTTCAGTTACACACTTCAATTTCACTCAACTCCTTATCTGGATTTTGGCTTTACTGGATTTGTTTTTTTTGCTGCTGTTGAGTGAATATTCTGTATACTTTGGTTCACCTCTGTGTCTATTCATCTGTTCACTGTACTTTTGTGCACCAACTACATATATAACTGCTTTCCAGGTTTTATTCTCAAATACATATGAATCTGGGGGATGTTTGTTCATTACCAATCTCTATTCTCAGGCTACCTGCTTACATTCTCTGTTCATATATGAGCTTAAACTTAATGGTTGAAACTCACATTACAATTTCAATTCATTTTTTTTTCCTGTACAATTTTTCTGCCGCTGTCTCTCTCTCTTTCTCTCTTGTAGGCTCTCTTCTTCATTGCAGTTGTATAACTGCTGTACATATAACTATATTTTAATATAACTGCTGGGAAATTTCAATACTTTTAATTTCTACACTGGCAACCTTTACATGCCGAATCCCTTTTTTTTTTTTTTTGAACTGGGAAATTAACTTTAATTAGAAATGCTTAAGTTGGCAATCTCTATTTCAGATGCACACTTTTAACATACTTTGAAGTGAAAGCATAATATCCCAGCCACAGTTTACTTGGCTCATTCACTATTTTAATGGCCCTTCATTCAATGTTTAGGACTCAATTAAATATCCTATCCATTTCAGCCATACCTTAATTGAGAACCAAATAGTCAACATAAATTAATGTTTGGGCCCCACTTTCTCAGATTTCATTTATATGCATATACAGTTAAATCCAAACTCTGAATATTTTTCAATACACTTATAAGCATTCGGGTCAACCTTCGACCTTTATAATAAAATGTATTATATAGTGGCCACTTTGTAGAATGTGATAGCCCGCTTTATAATAAATTGAATAAAGGAAACGCCATCACACATAATTATCTGCATTAATCCACCATATTAAACGTTCATACCAATCGGATCAATGTTTCGTTTATCAAGCTTTGGATAGCCGATATATTCCCTTTTTGCCTCCTAATGAAACCTTATTATCAAATATATTAATATCTTAATTAACCCTCGACTCTATTTTCAAACCTTAGAAATTTCAAAATTTATCCATATGCATTAAACATATAATCAGCTCCAGGACATTCTTATGTGCGCATTCCACTTCAATATATCAAATATTGCAATATATATCAACCCCGATGCATATTATAATACATACATGTTCCGTGGAGCCCACTTGTTAATGAATTTCTTCAATCAACAGTTAGTAACATATCGCCCAGCCAACACAGATCCGACGGCAATCAATGAGTGTTGCATAGATTAAATGCACTAGTTTTAAACTTCGGACTCTGTGCGATGAACTGGGACCCAACCGCTTATTGTGCCATCTCTTGAGTTAAATTCCGTGCTAATTGACGTGAGACTACTGTTCGATGGACCCGCCTCCAGATCGGATAGCACATGCCCATATCGCATTCATTCCATCGTCGATGGTTAATGCGCGATGGCACGCGATAAAGGTGGTATCTCAAAACCGCTCAAGGCCATGTGTCAGCTCCTAGCATATATCACGTCGATTTGGAGAATACAACTTATCATACAAAAGCGGTGCGATATGGGTGGGGTTGGTTTCACAAACCCGCTGTCACTGTTCACAGTGCTCATGGTTCCTCTCCTTCTCTCAAGGTTCCATTTCCCCTACTCGATCACTACAAATTGAATTCTTTGTATCATAATTCTTCTTGGCGACTTCCGTAAGTTAGTGCGGTGGACCGATATCTTGGTATCGATTCAACACTGCAGGGATTTCATTTAGACAGTATATCCGATGCATAATTAAATATACCTAATCCCTCATATACTGTGACATTGCTTGTGCTCTTCATCAATAGATTAACCCAACATTTTATTTATTGAGGCTTGACACCAGTTCGATGTCGTTTCAAGCGGGTCGAATTATTACTTTTCCATGTGCAGTCTTCATAATAGGGATCACATACTAAATCAAGCTTCATCATTGGAATGTATAAAGAATTAATCTAATTCCTCCATAATATATAACACAAGAAATTCACACCAGATTCCCTTTGTGCCCTTAAATTCGTTCTGCCTTCTAACCTTCAGACTCTTGAATCCCATATTCAATTTTTCCTTATTCAATACCCAATTCGAAATAGGATCAGTCAATCTCATATATTCATTAACACTCAGGAATTCCAGTTTGGATGCTATTCAAACTCCTTACAAATTACAAATAATTTTACATAACTCCTTTAATGACCTCTACTGGTATTGTCTGTGCATAAGAGGTAAATTTTCAACACTCTTTTCATACTTTCATAGACAATTTCAGCTGTTAATACATGTTTCCTTTTTGCCACAGAACCTCGAATGTTCCTTCTATAATATGTGCCTCCTCTGCTGCCTCTCCAGATCTCCAATCAACTAACCCTTCTAAAACTGCCTCTGCTTCATGTCTCATGCTCTCTTTGCCTTGTTGTTGTTTCAAGTGCTCCTCCTTTGCCATCTCCTTTGCCATTAATGACAACATTTCCAACAGTATCCCCCTTTGGCATTGATGGCAATACACTTCCTCTACTTTCCTTTTAGAAGCCCCTTTTTTCTTTTCCTCCCCATTTAACATCAATGGCAAAGGGTTGCTCATTTCCTAGTTTTATTTTTGCATTTCCTCTCTCTGAGTTATGTTTAGGCCCTCTTTTGCTGACTTTGTACCATGCTGCTCCAGACTGATGTACAAGACTTGTTGAGAGAACACTTTGAGGATTATTGGACTTGAATATACACTGTAAATTAGTACAATCCAAAGAACAGTCTCCTTTCACTAGTATAAGGCTGAAAGTGAGGATAATGACACTTCATAGAACACATTGTACCAGCTTTATCTAATCAAATATGTATGATTGGATCAAAAACTAAAATACTGAGAAGGATTTAAATATACTTCTGTTTCTGTCTGATGTAGTGAGCTAATATATTTCTGTTGAGGAACATTGTAGATGGAATATGTCTTTTCCTGCAATACTCATCTGCAGTACCACACCTGTTCAATTATGATAATGATGCCAATATATATTTTATTGCTGTGGCACACCTTTCCTGCCTGTTGGTGATGATATGAGCTAGGATGATGACAAGGATATTACTTTTAAAGACTGAGAGGTTCTTTTTGTTGATGTGAAAAATGAATCAAGCCAGAGTTTACAACTTATTGTGAGATTACGCAATATCTTTTAATATGAGAGGCCAAATCACTTTTACTGCTTGCACACTGTATTTTCAAAATAAACCCTTCAATGTATTGGTTAGTTTCAGTTATCAACCATGCAGTTTTATTTATGACATAATGGGGTATGTATGTCAATAACCAATCTCTCTTTAAAGGTGGATTACCAACAAATCCTTTGTGCTAAAGTAGGATTTAGATGATTTAAAAAAACTTTTGAGCTTCAGAAGGTAATCACAGCTAGTCATTTATTCTTCAGATACTATGACTGTTCTATCAGAATGAACTTCCAAAAAAGCATATTCAAGATGTTTAATTGAAAAACTTAGCAAATAGAATTCACATAGTTTTGTAACTGGTCTTAAGAAAGAGGCCTTGAATATATACATGTACCAACTTCAGGAAGGCATGAAATTATATATAGAAAAAGATATTGCTTCAGTGCTCAATATACTACTTCAAGTGTAAGCAAGATAATGTTATTTTTGCTCTGCTACTGACATTTTCATGCTGAATGAAGATAATACTGGGAATATTACCTTGAGGTTCTTTTTCCATAATACGTTGATCCTGAGGACCTGTACCATATTGCTGCTCCACTGATAACACCTGATATTCAGTTGATAGGCATGCTGCTTGCACCAAGTACCAAATGATATTACCTTTCTAGAACTGTTCCAGAATCATTGCTGCTTTATAATCAATTCAACTGTTCTAATATAAAGATCCTTGGGAAGGCATATTCAATTTGTTTACTTGGAATCTTCATGGGAAGATCTCTCAGAGATTTATCACTTGCTTAACTGCACTCCTCCAAGGGGACTTTTCATAGATGAATGATGTAATTACACAATGATGATAGGCGCTCCTCTTACTCATCCTTCTTAATGTGATTCACTGTTAGTTCTATAGGTTCATGGCTGATGTTCTCTTTACTACCATGTTTTCTTGCTGCCTTCTCTTCTTTCACCAATCTGTCAACGAAATAATCTTCTTCCTCTATATTTCTTTGTTAGAGGAATTTTTATTTTCCCTTCCTGATCTTATGGGAATTCTCATTCTAAGGTGCTCTTCTTAGACTACTTTCATGGGGTCTATATATGAACTTCTCTCCCCCTAGGATGTTGCTTCATATTTTTCACTAGATGGATTTTTGCTTTGCTTCCTAGAGAATCTCCCTCTGAGACTATGCTAGATTCATTATGTTATTGAGAGGATAGGCCCCCCTTTTCTCTTTTCCTTCCATACTCTATTGGGGTTTTTCATAATGTTTGCACTTTTTTTAAATTCATAGTTTTGTTTGATTTTCTTTGTTTCCATCATCTATCTAGAGTTCTTTAGTATATATGGCAGTTTACAGTCCTTTTCTTTGTGGCCAAGCTTGAGGCATACATAACATATTATTTTTTCAAAGTACATTTGAGCTGATGTATAATAATTTGTTCCCCTTCTTGAATACATTTTACAATCAACAATTTTATGTCCAAAATTATTGCATGCATAACAGTAGCCATGGAAATGATTTGTGCACCTGGTGAAAGATTGCCTTTTTCGTTTGCTTGCTTGAGGGGTTATTCTCTTTTGCTGCATCCTTTGTTGGTTGGACTGAATTAGCTTTGTCTTAAAATATGCTGCATTATGTCCTGGTTTATGACAAGAGAAACATGTGTTATTTTTCATAGGAGGGAGGAACCTCCTTTGACATCTTCCAGATTTTTTCAATTCATCCTTAGGAGCATATGACCCTTTAGCAATTGATTGTTTCATCCTCTCATTCTCTGTTCTTTCATGTTGCTTCTTGATTCTATTTGTTTATTTACAAATCTTGTTCTTGCTGGCTTCTTCTTCTGTGGGAATCTTCTGAGCTGCTTCATTTTCCTTTACATATTTTACAAAGATGATTTTCTTGTTATCTTCCACCTTGGGCTTACTCGTTTCTCCTTCATATCCTATCCCAAACTTTATGAGAGGACATATTTGAGCCTTTAGAATCTGGTCCAACTGTCCAGAGCTTTTCATCTAAGGAGTATTCATTAATAAGTCTCTTTGGGCCTTTTCTAATTTCTTTCTCAGGCTCACTACTTCTTCTTCCAATTTTTCACATTCCAGATTTTTCTCTCTCGTTTGTTGCACCAGAGTGTCTTCTACTTTCCTTGCTTCTTCAAGCTGTGTCTTTAGGCCAATAATTTATTTCTTATCTTCATATTCTCTCTC
Source organism: Pinus albicaulis (assembly GCA_034641835.2). Taxonomy (NCBI): domain Eukaryota; kingdom Viridiplantae; phylum Streptophyta; class Pinopsida; order Pinales; family Pinaceae; genus Pinus; species Pinus albicaulis. Next base: position 1,128,743,100 of record CM076574.1, read on the forward strand.
ATCACATATTTGCACCACTGTCTTAAGGTCTTTGTTTTCATTCTTCAATCTTTCTATTTCAGTCAAGGTAGTGTCAAGTTTGGCTTTTTCTTCAGCTGTAATTTCTTCATGGTTCTTATCTCCATTCACACTAGAAGGTACTTCATTTGATTGAATATTTTCCTGTTGACATGAATTTTAATTCTTCTTAATTCTCTTATCCTTCTTGTCAGTGCATTCCTTAGTGTCTACTCCATGCATGAAGTGCAATCTATCCCAGATTTCTTTTGTAGAGGTTAAATCCATTATTAACTCAAGATCCTTGTTATGAAGGCTATTGAATATCACACATTTTTCCTTGGCATTCCTATGTTCTTGCATCATGGGAGAGTTTGTGCAGTAACCATCACATACAAGTTTCCATACCTCAGGTTCATAAGCCAATAATCCTATTTTAACCTTATCTCTTCATTCAGGAAAGTTTGTTTTACTTAACACAGATACATTTTGATAGTCCATGACTCAACCAGATCTCCTTCAAGCCTTTAAGATTACTCCAAAGGAACCAACTCTGATACCAATTGTTGAACCTTTAGTTAAACTGAGAGAGAGGGGGGGGGGGGTGAATCAGTTTAACACATTCATGGACTTTTAAAAATTTTCATTAAAACTTATTTACACCTTCATTTCATGTTCAAATTAATATGTGAGTAATCTTAGAATGTGAGCAGCTAGTATTAATATAATGTAACAACAAACTTAATATGAGAGCAACAAGTATTAAGTAGATGAGATAAACCATATCAACACGTACACATCATGCACAGAGACACTAGATATAAGTGGAAACCCATAAAGGGAGAAAACCACATCTTATTATTGTTGTGATGCAAAGGCAAGCTCCAACTCCCTCTCACCATTATTTTTCTGCAGACACTAACCTACAGGAGGCTCCAACCTCAATTCTGCAAGCTACAAGTTGCAAGGAACCTCCAACTCCCTTCAATTTTCTGTAGGCACCAAGCTACAGGAGGCCCCAACCTCATTCAGCTACAAATGATAGCTATCAAGCTTCAACTTGATAGGGAAGCTCCAACTTCCTTAATTTATCAAAAGAAAAACACTAGTTGATTTACCATGGATATCATTTCTGTTCTGTTCCATCTGCTCTGTTGTTCATCAATTCTCATATCTTCCATGTATCATCTCTGCATCCTCTCAGATTCTCTATCAGCTTCTCCTTCTTCTCTGCTCAGCTCCTCCTTCTTCTCTGCTTAGCTCCTCTTTCTTCTCTACCTCACCGCTTCATTTATGCATTCTCTTCACTCACTCTCTAACCTCTTTTTTCATATCAATGTGATATTATATATAGAGTTCATCACATGACTCTTTACATTCCTCAGGGAATTTGAAGTGAATAGTCCTGACTTTTTGCCTTCTGCCTTCTCATTTCTTTTACCCCCTCATTCAAAAAAATATAGCAATATGCATTAATTTCAATATTACAATGGGAGTTTTTTTTCCTACCGGAGACTTGCCAATGCATCACAAACAAAAAAAAATTAATTACAACATTTACATTCACATTTTCAGTTACACACTTCAATTTCACTCAGCTCCTTAATATCTGGATTTTGGCTTTACTGGATTTGTCTTTTCTGCTATTGTTGAGTGACTGTTCTGTATACTTTGGTTCACCTCTGTGTCTATTCATCTGTTCACTATACTTTTGTGCACCAACTACATATACAACTGCTTTTCAGGTTTTATTCTCAAATACATATGAATCTGGGCGATGTCTATTCATTACCTGTAACACCCCTAGTTTATGTTTTTGAAATTCAAAACTACACATTTGAACTTTAATCCTAAGGGGAGTGGACCCCAAAGGACAATTATTTTGTGGATGTAATTAAATATTTAATTTGAGAAAATGAATAAAATGACTTCGTGCATATTGACCAAAACGAGAATTATGAGATCACTTGCTAAATCCATGAGGATGGATAAAGGAAAATACTCTCCCCACAATCTTTCAAAAATCCTTGAAATAATTTCTAAATTAGATTTTGAGGAAAATCTAGTTTCCCTAATGATGTGGAGAGTAGTTTGGAAGAGGTAAAAAGCTGGGAAAAGCATAAAGCAGCTTTAAAAATTCCATAAAATGGGAAGCCTAGGAAAACAGGAAGAAAAGCATCCTGATATTCTGGATGCAGAATTAGAAACAGGCTTTGGGGAACAACAGCTTAAATAAGCTGCTCCTAAACAGATTAGAGGTTGATCTGTTCTTGAAGGGATCTCAGCTCGGGGGTGAATTCAGCAGATAGACGAATTCTAAGGTTGGGAGGACTGGTCAATTTCCAAAGGGGTATGCTTACAGAAATTTAGAATAGTTGAATATTTAATTGTGATGGAACCAATTAGAGTTATTATATTTCTTTTCTGAATTTTGAAGATTGTTCCATACATTTACAAAGTAAGAAAGAAATTAACCTTCTCAATTCTGCATAGTTGTAGGAACTAGAAAAATGAGGAGAAATCCTCCAGAATCTCTAAACTAATAGTTAAGTTTAAATCTGGGGATTTATAGTACCTCATAATTCACAATTTTGTAACTTTAATCTGCTTTTATGGGAAATGGGATACAATTAGTCCACACTGTAAGGAAAATTCTAGACCTACCGACAGTGAGGAGGTAAATGTATAGAGTACAGAAGTATTCATTTAATTAATTATTAAGTGAAGAGTAGAGATTTACAAAAATTTCAACAGCTGTGCATTTCAACAATTAAAATCATTACTATCTCCTTGAATAAGGATTGCATGAAAGAGTAGGAAATGTTAGTATTGCATATCTGATTTAAATAGCAAGTAAATGAAACAAACCATGACCAGCATCTACAGAAATAACTAGGAAGATGAAAGATATGGGAGTAGCCCACAAGAAAGACACAATGGAGACCCAGTGGAATTACATAATATGAAAAGTTAGAAGTGTATGGAAAACTTAAAAAAAAATAGTACCTATACCTTATGCATGTCTAATTAGATATATATATTGAAGATTGGGTACACAAACCGCATCCAGATATATATATAGGTGTGTATCAGTAAAGAAATTCAGATTAAATATGGATATATTGAGACTATTTTAGTGTGACAAATAAATAGCAACAGAGCTTGAATGTGTATCGCTACAGGAAACAAATTAGATGGGCATATTAAGCTATCCCAAAGGAAATACAATTTCTCAGAAATCCTGAAAGTCTCCTGTAGGAGTCATACAAAATATATAACATAGAGCCATGAGTCACTGCACAATTGAAAAAAAATCTGGCTATAAAGAGACGCATATATATTGCAGCCATTATTATGATACACATTCTAAAGGATGGATAACTCAGTAATTAATCCTCAACAAAGCATTCAGGCGAGGTAGCATGAAATTTTTTTTCCATTAGATAATAATCTGTGGTTACTTCAAAATTATTAGAAAAAAATAAAATAAAATATTAGTGACGAAGAACCAATACCTTTTGTATATAACCAACAAACCTCTGAGCCTCTCGGACCAGAGTTGTATAGCAACGCCTATGTTCTCATTTCAAAATTTTATAACAAATCAAAGAGTATTAACATATGACTGAAAGTCACTAATATCTTGAATCTAACATAGTCGAGCAATTCAATATACACTGTTTAAAACCCTAAGAAAAGAAATGACTCTAAATGAGCGAGGCGGAAAAATGCAACGAGAGGATAGCTCCCCTCCGCCATGAGTATACCAACCTGAAAGGCCAGTAGCCGCGATAATTAGTGCCAAATGACATGACTTATCTCAGGGGTTGCCAAGAATGAAAATTCGCATGGCGTCTACCATACCTATAGACATACAAATAGGACAACGAACAATTCGTTTAGGAAAACTAATTGATGGTATTCTACTTAGGATGAAAGAAAAATTACATCAAGAAATAAATCAGTACCTGAATAAGGAGATTCGTACTCATTCCAACCAAGTCTACCATCAAAATAGAGGGAGAACATAAATAAATCAAACACCAAAAGGAAATAGGGGAATAGAAAACCATTTCCACTGAGAGAATAAGAAAATCGATGCCTACCTAGCTGGACATAAGATGCATGAAATCAAACCACCGTCGTTCCAAGGCCAAAGGCGAGTCACCTACTAAGAACCGCCTATGTGTTGGCATCACGCATCGTTACTCATCCATCAATGGGATCCAGAGGGTAGCGGAAAAAAAAAACGTATACATATACAGGAGGAATAAATCACTAAAGGTATATGGGTAAGAAATTTCAACTCCAGTTCCCTGTGTGAGCAAGCAGACGCAGAGTACGAAAGGGCATAAAAAAAAATCAGATGAACTAATGTCACTTGCATGTATTACCATGCTCAGACTCAAAAATAAAGGCAGAATTTTTTTTTTATATACAAAACTTGCAAGAATTTACCTGCTTGGTGAGGCATTGGCGGAGTAATACAAGTCTGGAACGTATGAAGTCTTGTGTCTCCAGCACACAGAGGCTCGACACCACGAATAGCGAGAAAAGCAAACAAATGAGGGCTGAAAGAATAGTTTACAAACTTTAGTGTACAAGTTATACCAAAAATCCCGATTCGAAACCCTAATGGGGTAATGAAATCTCAGTCGTCCAACTGGCAACAAATCCATAGTGAGTCCACGGATCGAGAGGATGGATGGTGCAGTTAACACAGTAGTTCAATATTAAATTTACCAGCTATTCATTAAAACCACGGTATCTACGCTCATGTCGCTTTGATTGCCTAGGTTCCAGAGAAATCTGGCGTGGCTACGATAAATGCCAAGGTGGATTCACAATACACAAAATTGAAGGGAACAAAAATAGGTTCCAATCCATAAAACATCATAGAAAACCTTATATGTGATGACCTGGAGATTAATAGCACGTATCGAGTTTAACATCAAGATCAACCGACCTTACAAGGACACTGTACTTCGAGATTTAAGCTTACACATCTATAATTTGATATGTCTCGATGTACACGATATATGAAATATACATGTGATGACGTTGACCCACAGTAAAAATCGTGGCTCCAAATGCAGTAAGTATCCATACTTTCAATAGGTGTTTGGGTATGAGGTCATCGAAATAAATCAAGTCAACCATCATAGACGTTGGACCTAATATAATGGAGTTATAAGACTATAGCATAGCGACCATCATGATCGATGTGAAGAATTTATTCGAACCCCTAAATAAGCTTAGTAGTTAGTTTAATACTAACAAATACAATGCCATCCATACAAATGTGAGATAAAAGACGACAAGGATAACTTGTTATGGTAAGTGAGTTAGTGAGTAAAATCCACAATGTTTCTAATACAAGATCCTTTTTATTAATTAGATCAGTTAATTTGATTTAATATTAAGGTCTAAGTATATACAATAAATCATATTGGGCAGGAATGTGATTTAACCAGGTAACAATAGAAACTATCATATTATATACCTTGTACAATTATTATTGAGATGTAGAATGTTAGAAAAAAAAATTTGATTGGGGAGGTGTCACAAATGGTATCAGAGCCCAAGTTATAAAACTGGGCTGTTGTCATTATGCTCACTGTTGCTGTGTGTTCAATGTATAAATTGATTCTGGTGGAAATTTTTTTTTATATATATTTTTATTTTTTCTGACCTGTGTTGTGTAGTGTACAGTGGTGCTGGAATGGCAGAAGGTGAAGAAATTTATGTTGATCTATGTGATGAGGATAATACACCAGAGCCCAATGCTCCCATTATGGCTATGTTGCGTAGGTTGCAACAAGAATTGGCTGAGATAAAAAGCCAGAATGACAGATTGTCATTAGCCAGTGAGGAGTAGGAAAAACTCATCAGAGAATTAACTTCGCGGAATAGCCAAGAAGGTGATGGTTCCGGAAAGAGGAAGACTGATGATTCTGATGATGATGATGCTGTTAGGCATCAGTATAAATAGAAAAAGGAATTACAGGGGGAATTCTGAAAGATTAAACCTCCCTCCTATGATGGGGAGAAGGAGGAAGATGTTGAAGCCTGGTTGCTGAATATGATTAAGTATTTTCAGGTCTATGAATATGAAAGCAATCTGAAGGCCATATTAGCTGTTTACCAGCTACAAGGCAAGGCTACCTTGTGGTGGGAGGAGACAAAAATGGTTCATGCCATTGATGAAAATACAGTTACCTGGGAATATTTCTAGGTTAAGTTCAAAAACCGCTATCTAAATGAACGTTACTATGACGATAAAGCCAAGGAATTTCATGAACTTAGACTGGGATAGCTCACTATTGATGAGTTTGTTACTAAGTTTACAAATCTGTTGAGATATGTACCTTACATAAGGGAAGAAAAGGAAAAGGTACAAAGGTTTCTGAACTGTTTGCCTACTGTGTACAAAGAGAAAATCAAGTTTGACAACCCAAAAACAATCAACGAAGCTGTTAGAAAAGCTAGATTGTGCTACCAACAGTTCAAAGGAAAAACTGAACATGGGAAAAGATGGGTAAATAAGAGTGAATTCAAAGGGAAGAAATAGAAACCAGTCTATTTGAAGAATTTTGGCAGGGATCATCAGCGGAAAATTTTTAATAAACCCAAAGAAAGTCAAACTGCTCAGTCCCAAGTGGCCTCAAAACAAATTGAGGGAGACAATAAGAAAGAGGGCACAATGAAAATGAGAGAACCCTTGAAATTTTGGGGATGTGGAGAACCCCATCTGTTGAGGGATTGTCCCCATCAAAACATTCAGATGATTATGAGAGATCGAGAAGCCACCACAGTAAATGACATAGCCAGAAATATACCAACCATCAGTGCAGCCTTGGAAAATCGACAAGCAGAACATCAAGCTACCATGGTTGAAATGGAGGGTAAGATTTCTGACCAATCTGTTACAGTTTTGATTGATCCAGGTGCTTTTTTGAGTTACATTAGTCCAAAAATTGTAGAAAAATGTAATCTTAAAACTGAAAAATTTCAGCAGTCGTGGTTGGTTCAGCTGGCCACTGGAACCAAGAGGAAGGTAACACATAAATTTCCCCAAACAGAAATTAAATTAAATGATTTTAGAACATAAATAAATTTGAACATTCTGCCCTTAGGTTGATATGACTTGCTGATAGGAATGGACTGGCTGGAAAAGAAGAAGGCTATGATGAACTGTTGGGACAAGACCCTACATTGTGTGGATGAGGAAGGGAAACCTTTTATTCTCAAGGGAAAACACAAACCTATCTCTGTAAAACAAATATCAGCACTGCAATTAAAACGAACAACTAGAAAAGGATACCAAGTTTATGCAGTACATGTGGAAGAAATAGAATAGAAAAATGAAGAAAGATTGCTGGATGTTGTACCAGTAGTAAAAGAGTTTAAGGAAGTTTTTCCAGATGAGATTCCTCATCTTCCCCCCAAAAGAGAGATTGAATTTTCCATCGATCTGGTGCGGAGAGCAACACTTGTTTCCCACGCCCCTTATCGAATGAGCCCCCCCGAACTCATGGAACTGAAAATGCAATTACAAAAATCGCTGGACAAGGGCTATATCCGACCAAGTGTGTCTCCTTGGGGAGCACCGGTCCTATTTGTGAAAAATAAGGATGGAACCTTTAGGATGTGTATTGATTATCGTCAACTGAATAAATTGACTATTAAAAACAGATATCCCTTACCCAGAATTGATGATCTTTTTGACCAAGTGAGAGGAGCTTCGGTATTTTCGAAGATTGACATAAGGACGGGTTATCACCAGCTTAGAATCAAAGAAGAAGACATTAGCAAAACAACCTTTCGAACCAGGTATGGTCACTACGAATTTGTAGTCCTACCTTTTGGTTTGACAAATGCCCCAGCCACATTTATGTGCCTAATGAACAGTGTGTTAAATAAGTACTTGGATAAATTTGTCCTTGTGTTCATAGATGATATTTTAGTCTACTAAAAAAGTGAGGAAGAACATAAAGAACACCTGAGGATAGTGTTGCAAACTCTGAAGGAAAACTAGTTATATGCCAAGTTCAGCAAATGTGAATTCTATAAAGATAAGATCCAATACTTGGGTCATATTATTTCTGAACAAGGGCTGGCTGTTGACCCTGAAAAGGTAAAAGCTATTAAAGAATGGCCTGTACCAACCGATGTTTCAGCAGTGAGATCATTCATGGGGATTACAGGCTATTATCGCAGATTTGTAAAAAGATTTTCTGCTATAGCACATCCCATAACATCATTACAAAGAAAAGGTGTCAAATTTGAGTGGACTGAAAAATGTCAAAATAGTTTTGACCAATTAAAACTAAAACTTACTACAGCCCCTATACTGAAGATTGTAGATCCTGATAAAGAATTTGTGGTATGTACAGATGCATGTAGAGAGAGGTTGGGAGGAGTCCTTTTGTTGGATAATGCGGTTATTGCATATGAATCTAGGAAACTAAAGATACATTAACAAAACTATAGCGCCTATGATTTAGAGTTAGCTGCTGTCATTCATGCCTTGAATATGTGGTGACACTATCTCCTTGGAAAAAAAATCACATTGATGATTGATCATATTAGTCTCAAATATTTCTTTTCCCAAACTGATTTGAATGCGAGACAAGCCAGATGGCTGTCTTTTCTAAGTGAATTCGACATGGACATAAAACATATCAAGGGGAAAGAAAATAAAATTGCTGATGCATTGAGCATAAATGCTTGTCAAAATATAAATAGCATTGGAAGTAGTGCCCAGGTTGATGTAGAATATTTAGTGAAAAGGGAAGCAGACCAAGATCTAGATTATGAAACACTATTGGTGAAATTATTAAAGAACGAGAAGATTGATTACACCCAAAATCAAAAGGGGCTGATCTGCTACAAATATATATTGTATATCCCTAATGTAGAAACTGTAAAAAGGGAGATTTTAGATGAGTATCACAAACAGCCATATGCAGGACATCCCGGATATCAAAAAATGTTAACAGCTTTGAAACAGAAGTTGTTTTGGCCAGGAATGAAAAGAGATGTAGCAGAATATTTAGCTAGATGCATGGAGTGTCAACTAGTTAAAGTTGAACATCAACATCCTGCTGGTCTTCTAAACCCCTTGCCGATTGCAGAATGGAAATGGGACACAGTTTCTATAGATTTTATAATAGGGCTGCCCAAAATGAAATACCAACACGATTCAGTGATGGTAGTAGTAGACACTTTAACAAAAGCTGCACATTTCATACCAGTGAAATCTACTTTTGGGACTGCCCAGGTAGCAAATGTATTCTTGAAAGAAATTGTAAGACTACATGGGGTCCCAAAGGTGATTGTTTCAGATCGAGATGTTAAGTTCACAACAGCTTTTTGGAAGGGGCTATTTGGAGGTATGGGCACTAAATTGAATTTTAGTACCACCTATCACCCTCAGACCGATGGGCAGACAGAGAGGACTAATCAGATTTTGGAGGATATGCTGAGAATATGTGATGGATAGGCCATCAAAATGGGAAGACTACTTACATTTAGCTGAATTTGCATATAATAATAGCTACCAATCCTCCATCAAGATGAGTCCATTCGAGGCACTGTATGGAAGAAAATGTCGTACTCCTTTGAGCTGGAGCCAGCCAGAAGATAAACTAATGTTGGGACCAGATGCCTTACAAGAGATGGAAAGAATTGTTAAATAGATACAAGGGAATATCAAAACAGCACAAGATCGTCAGAAAAATTATGCTGATAAGAAGAGAGTACACCGAGAATTTAAAGTGGAAGAGCATGTGTACTTACGTATTAAACCCAAAAAGAGCACACTTTATGCTGGAAGTTTTGCAAAACTGGCTCCTAGATATTGTGGGCCTTTTGAAGTATTAGAAAGGGTGGGACCAGTGGCTTATAAGCTGGCTTTACCACCTCATGTTAGATTTCATGATGTGTTTCATGTTTCATTATTAAAAAGATATATACATGATGCTTCTCACATAGTGGATTGGAATGTGGTACAAGTGGAACCAGAAGGGGAGTTTCTGCCAGAACCGCTTCAAATATTGTAGCGGGAAGAAATTAAATTGAGGAACCGAATGGTAGCAAGAGTAAAGGTGCTGTGGAAGCACTTTACTGTTGAAGAAGCTACCTGGGAAAGAGAAGCTGAAATGATGGAAAGATATCCATTTTTGTTTGAAAAATGAACTCTAGTAGTTAAATAACAACACCGAGGACGGTGTTTGCTTTCAGAGGGGGAATATGTAACACCCCTAGTTTCTGTTTTTGAAATTCAAAACTAGACATTTGAACTTTAATCCTAAGGGGAGTGGACCCTGAAGGACAAGTATTTTGTGGATGTAATTAAATATTTAATTTGAGAAAATGAATAAAATGACTTTGTGAAGATTGAACAAAATGAGAATTATGAGATCACTTGCTAAATCCATGAGGATGGATAAAGGAAAATACTTTCCCCACAATATTTCAAAAATCCTTGAAAGAATTTCTAAATTAGATTTTGAGGAAAATCTAGTTCCCCCATTGATGTGGAGAGTAGTTGGGAAGAGGTAAAAAGCTGGGAAAAGCATAAAGCAGCTTTAAAAATTCCCTAAAATGGGAAGCCTAGGCAAACAGGAAGAAAAGCATCCTGATATTCTAGACGCAGAATTAGAAACAGGCTTTGGGGAACAAAAGCTTAAATAAGCTACTCCTAAACAGATTAGAGGTTGATCTGTTCTTGGAGGGATCTCAGCTCGGGGGTGAATTCAGGAGATAGATGAATTCTAAGGTTGGGAGGACTGGTCAATTTCCAAAGGGGTATGCTTACAGAAATTTAGAATAGTTGAATATTTAATTGTGATGGAACCAATTAGAGTTATTATATTGCTTTTCTGAATTTTGAAGATTGTTCCATACATTTACAGAGTAAGAAAGAAATTAACCTTCTCAATTTTGCATAGTTGTAGGAACTAGAAAAATGAGGAGAAATCCTCTAGAATCTCTAAACTAATAGTTAAGTTTAAATCTGGGGATTTATTGTACCTTATAATTCACAATTTTGTAACTTTAATCTGCTTTTATGGGAAATGGGATACAGTTAGTCCACACTATAAGGAAAATTCTAGACCTGCTGACAGTGAGGAGGTAAATGTATAGAGTACAGAAGTATTCATTTAATTAATTATTAAGTGAAGAGAAGAGATTTACAAAAATTTCAACAGCTATGTATTTCAACAATTAAAATCATTACTATCTCCTTGAATAAGGATTGCATGAAAGAGTAGGAAATGTTAGTATTGCATATCTGATTTAAATAGCAAGGAAATGAAACAAACCATGACCAACATCTACAGAAATAACTAGGAAGATGAAAGATATGGGAGTAGCCCATAAGAAAGACACAATAGAGACCCAGTGGAATTACATAATACGAAAAGTTAGAAGTGTATGGAAAACTATAAAAAAATAGTACCTGTACCTTATGCATGTCTAATTAGATATATATATTGAAGATTGGGTACACAAATTGCATCCAGATATATATATAGGTGTGTATCAGTAAAGAAATTCAGATTAAATATGGATATATTGAGACTATTTTAGTGTGACAAATAAATAGCAATAGAGCTTGAATGTGTATGGCTACAGGAAAAAAATTAGATGGGAATATTAAGCTGTCCCAAGGGCAATACAATTTCTCAGAAATCTTGAAAGTCTCCTGTAGGAGTCATACAAAATATATAACATAGAGCCATGAGTCATTGCACAATTGAAAAAAAATCTGGCTATAAAGAGACGCATATATATTGCAGCCATTATTATGATACACATTCTAAAGGATGGATAACTCAGTAATTAACCCTCAACAAAGCATTCAAGCGAGGTAGCATGAAAAAAAAATTCCATTAGATAATAATCTGTGGTTACTTCGAAATTATTAGAAAAAAATAAAATAAAATATCAGTGACGAAGAACCAATACTTTTGGTATATAACCAACAAACCTCTGAGCCTCTCGGCCCAGAGTCGTATAGCAACGCCTATGTTCTCATTGAAAAATTTTACAACAAATCAAAGAGTATTAACATACGACTGAAAGTCACTAATATCTTGACTCTGACAGAGTCGAGCACTTCAATATACAGTGTTTAAAACCCTAAGAAAAGAAATGACTCTGAATGAGCGAGGCAGAAAAATGCAACGAGAGGATAGCTCCCCTCCGCCATGAGTATACCAACCTGAAATGCCATTAACCGCGATAATTATTGCCAAATGACATGACTTATCTCAGGGGGTGCCAAGAATGAAAAGTCGCATGGCATCTACTATACCTGTAGACATACAAACAGGACAACGAACAATTCGTTTAGGAAAACTAATCGATGGTATTCTACTTAGGATGAAAGAAAAATTACATCAAGAAATAAATCAGTACCTGACTAAAAAGATTCGTACTCATTCCAACCGAGTCTGCCATCAAAATAGAGGGAGAACATAAATAAATGGAAAACCAGAAGGAAATAGGGGAATAGAAAACCATTTCCACTGAGAGAATAAGCAAATCGATGCCTACCTAGCCAGACATAAGATGCGTGAAATAAAACCACCGTCGTTCCAAGGCCAAAGGCCAGTCACCTACTAAGAATCGCCTGCGTGTTGGCATCATGCATCATTACTCAGCCATCAATGAGATCCAGAGGGTAGCGAAAAAAAAAAAAAAAACGTATACATATACAGGAGGAATAAATCACTGAAGGTATATGGGTAAGAAATTCCAACTCCAGTTCCCTGTGTGAGCAAGCAGACATAGAGTACGAAAGGGCATAAACAAAACTCAGATGAACTAATGTCACTCGCATGTATTACCATGCTCAGACTCAAAAATAGAGGCAGAAGTTTTTTGTTTATATACAAAACTTGCAAGAATTTACATGCTTGGTGAGGCGTTGGCGGAGTAATACAAGTCTGGAACGTATGAAGTCTTGTGTCTCCAGCACGCAGAGGCTCGAAACCACGAATAGTGAGAAAAGCAAACAAATGAGGGCCGAAAGAACAGTTTCCAAACTTTAGTGTACAAGTTATACCTAAAATCCCAATTCGAAACCCTAATGGGGTAATGAAATCTCAGTCGTCCAACTGGCAATAGATCCATAGTGAGTCCACGGATCGAGAGGATGGATGGTGTAGTTAAGACAGTAGTTTGATATTAAATTTACCAGCTATTCATTAAAACCACGGTATCTACGCTCATGTCTCTTTGATTGCCTAGGTTCCAGAGAAATCTGGCGTGGCTACGATCAATGCCAAGGTGGATTCACAATACACAAAATTGAAGGGAACAAAAATAGGTTCCAATCCATAAAACATCATAGAAAACCTTATATGTGATGACCTAGAGATTAATAGCACGTATCGAGTTTAACATCAAGATCAACCGACCTTACGAGGACACTGTACTTCGAGATTTAAGCTTACACATCTATAATTTCATACGTCTCGATGTACACTATATATGAAATATACATGTGATGACGTTGACTCACAGTGGAAATCATGGCTCCAAATGCAGTAAGTATCCATATGTTCAATAGGTGTTTGGGTATGAGGTCATCGAAATAAATCAAGTCAACCATCATAGACGTTGGACCTAATATAATGGAGTTATAAGACTATAGTATAGTGACCATCATGATCGATGTGAAGAATTTATTCGAACCCCTAAATAAGCTTAGTAGTTAGTTTAATACTAACAAATACAATGCCAGCCATACAAATGTGAGATAAAAGACAAGGATAACTTGTTATGGTAAGTGAGTTAGTGAGTAAAATCCACTAAGTTTCTAATACAAGATCCTTTTTATTAATTGGATCAATTAATTTGATTTAATATGAAGGTCTAAGTATATACAATAATTCATATTGGGCAGGAATGTGATTTCACCAGGTAACAATAGAAACTATCTTGTTATATACCTTGTACAATTATTATTGAGATGTAGAATGTCAGAAAAAAAATTTGATTGGGGAGGTGTGACATTACCAATCTTTGTTCTCGGGCTACCTGCTTACATTCTCTGTTCATATATGAGCTTAAACTTAAAGGTTGAAACTCACATTACAATTTCAATTCATTTTTGTTCCCTGTACAATTTTTCTACCACTGTCTCTCTCTCTTTCGTTCTTACAGGCTCTCTTCTTCATTGCAGTTGTATAACTGTTGTACATATAACTGTCTTTTAATATAGCTGCTGGGAAATTTCTTTACTTTCAATTTCTGTACTGGCAACCTGTACATGCTAAATCCTTTTTTCTTTTCTTTTCTTTTTTGAACTGGGAAATTAACTTTAATTAGAAATGCTTAAGTTGGCAATCTCTGTTTCATATGCACACTTTTAACATACTTTGAATTTAAAGCACAATATCCCAGCCACAGTTTACTTGGCTCATTCACTGTTTCAATGGCCCTTCATTCAATGTTTAGGACTCAATTAAATATCCTATCCATTTTGGCCATACCTTAATTGAGAACCAAATAGTCAACATAAATTAAGTCTTGGGCCCCACTTTCTCAGATTTCATTTATATGCATATACAGTTAAATCCAAACTCCAAATATTTGTCAATACACTTATAAGCATTCGGGTCAACCTTTGACCTTTATAATAAATGTATTATATAGTGGCCACTTTGTAGAATGTGATAGCCCGCTTTGTAATAAATTGAATAAAGGAAACACCATCGCAGATAAGTATCTACGTTAATCCACCATATTAAACCTTCATATCAATTGGATCAATGTTTCATTTATCAAGCTTTGGATAGCCCATATATTCCTTTTTTACCTCCTAATGAAACCTTATTATCAAATATATTAATATCTTAATTAACCCTCGACTTTGTTTTTAAACCTTAGGCATTTCAAAATGTATCCATATGCATTAAACATACAATCAGCTCTAGGCCATTCTTATGCGCACATTCCACTTCAATATATCAAATATTGCAATATATATCAACCCTGATGCATATTATAATACATACATGTTCCGTAGAGCCCACTTGTTAATGCATTTCTTCAATTGACGGTTAATAACATATCGCCCAACCAACACTGATCTGACAACAATCAACGAGTGTTGCATAGATTAAATGCATGAGTTTTAAACTTTAGACTCTATGCGATGAACTGGGCCCCAACCGCTTATCGCGCCGTCTCTTGAGTTAACTTCTGTGCAAATTGACGTGCGACTATCGTTCGATGGACCCACCTCTAGATCGGACAGCGCATGCCCATATCGCATTCATTCCATCGTCGATGGTTAACGCACGATGGCATGCGATAAGGGCGGTATCTCAAAACTGCTCAAGGCCACGTGTCAGCTCCTAGCATATATCGCGTCGATTTGAAGAATTCATATTATCATACAAAAGCGATGTGATATGGGTGGGGTTGGTTTCGCAAACCCGCTATCACTATTCACGATGCTCATGGTTCCTCTCCTTCACTCAAGGTTCCACTTCCCCTGCTCGATCACTGCAAATCGACTTCTTTGTATCATAATTCTTCTTGGCGACTTCCGTAAGTTAGTGCAGTGGACCGATCTCTTGGTATCGATTCAACATTGCAGGGACTTCATTCATACAGTATATCTGATGCATAATTAAATATACCTAATCTCTCATATACTGTGACATTGCTTGTGCTCTTCATCAACAGATTAACCCAAAATTTTATTTATTGAGGCTTGACACTAGTTCGATGTCGATTCAAGTGGGTCTAATTATTACTTTTCCATGTGCAATCTTCGTAACAGGGATCACATACTAAATCAAGCTTCATCATTGGAATGTAGAAAGAATTAATCTAATTCCTCCATAATCTATAACACAAGAAATTCACACCAGATTCCCTTTGTGCCCTTAAATTCGTTCTGCCTTCGAACCTTCAGACTCTTGAATCCCATATTCAATTTTTACATAATAACAAAGACCCCACTTGGGTCTTGAGTCCTAGAACTTTACGCATCATAATACATAATAGAGTTTATAAGTTCGTTCAAAGTGCCCTATTCAATACCCAATTCGAAACAGTATTAGTCAATCTCATGTATTCATTAATGCTTAAGAATTCCAGTTTGGAGGCTATTCAAACTCCTTACAAATTACAAATCATTTTACATAACTCCTTTAATGACCTCTACTCGTATGGTCTGTGCAAAGAGGTAAATTTTCAACACTATTTTCATACTTTCATAGATAATTTCAGATGTCAATACATGTTTCCTTTTTTCCACAGAACCTCGAATGTTCCTTCTATAATATGTTCCTCCTCTGCTGCCTCTCCAGATCTCCAATCAACTGGCGCTTCTAAAACTGCCTCTTCTTCATGTATCATGCTCTCTTTGCCTTGTTACTGTTTCAAGTGCTCCTCCTTTTCCATCTCCTTTGCCATCAATGACAACATTTCCAACAATACACAATACCACATGTACAACATCTACACAATAATTCCTATACACAACACTACCTGCACAACATGTACACAACACGACATGTATGCAACACCATATTCACAATTTGTAAAAAAAACCACATGTTCAAAACGTCACCTACAGAACATGTACAGAGCACCACATGCACAACATTTGCACAACACCATGTGTATACAACACCACCTGAAAAGTGTGTACACAACGCCACATGTACAACATGTATAGAACACCACATTCACACAACACCACATGTACAACATATACACACAACCACATGTACACAACAGCACATGTACATAATGTATACACAACCACATGCACACAACAACACATGTACAACATCACATCTACAACATGTACACAACACCACATCTACAACATGTAATCAACACCATATGTACAAAGCAGATCATGTATGATATGTACACAAATACACATGTACACAACACCATATCTACAACCTATATACTGCACCACATGTACACAACACTGCATAAACAACATTGTATGTATAGAGCACCATATATACAACATGTACACAACACCATATATACACAACACTGCATATAAAACATGTAAAAATCAACATAGGTATACAACACTACATATACAACATGTACACAACACTATATATAAATCCGGATACCACACTGTATCTACTAGGAAACCTTACTTCTAGTGTATTTCCACTTTCTACACATGTTCCAGAATGCTGCAGATCACACTACTTTCATTCCAATGTTGTATCCTTCAAAATTACTAGTTCATAACATAAACATAGAAATAGTATAAGAAAATAATATCAAACCATATACATATGATACTGACCTCATAGATCTGTCATGGCCACCCTGCCCACTTGATTGCTCATAAACCAAGAACATGTTCATGCAATTCACCTACATAAGAAATCATTCCTCCACAATAATGATCCCTGATGACCCTATTAGGAAACGAAATACTGACACAAAAACACACACACACACACACACACCCACACACATATATATCAACAAAATAATGATAAAAAAATAATTACCAGATATCATAAGGTCAAGATTTAGAGAAGTCCTTATATCCATGCAACACATGCACAACATTGAGTACAAAAATTCCCAACATGTCCAAGGCATATGATGCCTCAAATTAATTTTCTTTACTTTTCATGTTACCTTTCTCATGACTATCCTACCATCATCCATTTACCCCCAATGGACCCAACCAGTCCAACTGGTTTTCATATTGTTGCCTTTAGCTGCCCCTATACATGCACCAAGATTCCTCGAGGTCTTACACTACCGGGTTGGTTTCATTCAACTCTCCCTGATGTCCATTAACTTTTGTCTTCTCCCAAAAAATTCCCTAGACCCTCAAAACGTAAAAGGAAATAACAAGAAACAAAAATTAAGAAAACCATGAAAAATAATAGCAATATGACACCACAAACAAAGTGGTACGACAATGCACATGAAATAAACAAAACTACACATCAAGCAAAAACAAATTAGAAAGCACCAAAAACAAAAAAGTTTCAACATACACCATGAATCAATCCCCATGGGTTCCTAATGACTCGAAGGGAAAGCTCAACATGAGCCTTCTTCAAGATTTCATAGTAGTCCCTTTTTCCATGAAATCCCATGCATTGCACTACCATAAACACATAACTACCAGTGCATAAATAAATATAACAAATACCCATTACCTTACCTTATTCTGTTAATAATTCTTCTTTGTAATTGAGCATGTACATATATAACATCTCAAGGGACTCCAATTCCTTGATGAATCCAACCATAAATTGAAACCAATTGTTATGCTCGAATCACTCAACATTAGTTATATAAAAAGTAACCTTGTCTTGCTAGTAGTAAGCATGCTTCCTTGAAACTATTCACACATGTCAGTCACTGTTCCAAATATCAAAACATAATGTCTATGAATTTGAAATTATCCTTTACCATAACTAATAGTCATGTCATAATCAACTCACAATCATTCGTCATAATATTACAACTAGCACCCAAAAACACTCAAGTGGATATCAGTTGTCTCAACACATATTGTGTAACTATATCATTCCTTCATGCAATCTTATATATACATACTCATATAATGCAATTAATCAAACATTTAGACAACCTGTAGACATAACTCCTTACTACCCATGGTCCAGAATAAGGTAGAAATATCTCCAATGTCCAACTATGGAAATGGGATCTCTAAAGTAAGCCCTACTCTCTATTACATGCTAAAATATTATATTTATCATTACTATTTATGTTCAAAATTACGTTCAATTAATTGTGATGTCCAGGAAATAATAATTGTCGATGTTGATCATCTGTAGCAAAGGGTTTTAAAGTGGAATGTGATCGATTTTAAATACAAACGACGGTGATAAATGGGTACATGGTGATCAATTCCATACATGTTTTAACTATTTTTGAAGTGTATGCCCTGGTACTCGTGTGACAATTGATTAAAAATCTAGCTCTGCTAAACTCCCGATCCTATCGTTCCTCTTTTGTATTCCTGTGATTAAAGATTTAGTAATGGATCAAAATATTTCACCCGTAAAAATCAGCTCTGCTAAAGATGTCGTTACTCTTTCTTTCACGTTATAATCTTAAAGATTATAGTTATCATTCCTTTTTCATACTCTCTTCAAGTTTAGGTTAAATTATCTATTCAATTTCAGTTACGTTAAATTAATTGTTATTTTAATGAAATAGTAACAAGCGAATTCTGGTTTGATTGACCCAAATCACGGATGTTGAGGGTTGTTTTTACGATGATGATTTATTTTAGATACAAACTCTAATAAATGGGTATCTTACATTTTAAACATTCGCGAGTTTTACAAATTGATTGTGAGATATAAAAGAAAAATAATAGTGAGATGATCTAAAACGGAAAATATACTCAGAATTTTCGTAATCCTATAAGTGAAATAACAGCCCATGCCACGTTACAAGATTTCCATGCCTTCCATAGAAATTTAAGCAGGAACATTACAGCATTTCCATGCTTTCCATGGAAATTTAAGCGAGAAATGAAAAACTTAGAAATGAACCAACCCAGAACTTCAACATTTTCGCATCCTTTAATAAAGCAATATTTATTTCACATCCTTTAATAAAACAATGAGTGAGCCAGATTTCTTTTCCTTACATTCTAAACGGCATTTTAAAGTATTTCGTTAATTTAGATTAAAATCTAAGATTGTTTATGGGAGAAATGAAGCTGTGAGATCATGAGGCAGTGGTAAGTTCATGATAGTACGAGGTTTGGCAAATGTGGTGTAATTATTAAAAAAAAAAAAGTGAGTTATCCAGTATGTTTGTTTGTTATTTCATTTATGAGTAATGAAATCGGATTTATTTTTCATTAATAGAGTATTTTGATGACTTAGATTAAAATTTAGGGTTATGTATTTAAGGAAAAGAAAATATCACAAATAAAATTAACTAAAGAGACCTTATTATGAGTTTCAATATATAACTTTACACTCTCAAGGCTCCACAAAATTGATTTTCAAGATTTGCCAACTTTTTCTGGCCTCCTCTATTTAAATATTATAATTCACAAGTCTTTTGTGTCTATGGTTTCTTTTTTTATAAGAGTACATTTTTTTTTTAATTAATTTCCTCACAATTAATCTTTTTAACTTGAAAGATACTTAAAATACATTATTCCTTGAAATACTTGTTATTTTAGATTTTTATTTAATTATCACTAATGATTAGGAGGATGGTACGGATCTAATCTTCATGGAATTTTCTACAATATTTTTAGTAGTAAAGTCACTTATCAAAACTTTAGATTTATCTCAAAAGTTGTTATATCATCTTTGTGCTTTTAAATAAATTGATTAATTAAAAAAATTTGTTATATAAACATAAATTATGGTTTCATGAGCATGTGGTATTAGTAATCTAGTAGAGATTAATTTCACCCAAAGACTGAGCCAAATCTTCAGAGCCAAATTGTTTGCCATATTGCCATATCCTGAATCAATAGTTACAATAGTGCCAACAAGCACACTTTATACTATTGTGAAAGCATAAAAGAACTCACAAATATCGAACGAAGCCCATCTCATCAGAGATAACTATTAAAACTAGTGAAAACTCATAGGTGAAAATGCAGAAACAGAAATATAAAGAAACAAACACCATAATCTGCAGAAAAAAAGGAAAATTAAAAATCAAAGCAGTCGTTGCAATTTATCATGAGAAATTTGGTAGAACGAAAGCTTTTGCACCACTGTTACCCTAATCCATCTACATGTTGGCAATGAAATTAAGGTGGCTCTGTTTAAATAGACATACCTCCAACGGATGAATTTAAAAATATTTTGAACGGTTAGCGCAAACCCTGAGTTCGACCAACTTCGGAAATATTTTGTACGAATTCATCCCATGCAATTACCACCGTTAGTTTATGTTTTTTTATCACGTTAAAAGTTGTAAGCTGGTGCTTTTTAGATGAGGTTAAAATAAAATTTATCCTCATTTTGTGCATTTTTATGACGTTAAAAGAAAAATTATCTTAATTTTGTGTTTTTTTAACGAAGTTAAAAGAAAATTTATTTTCAGTTTCTGGGTTAAAAGAAAATTTATCGTATTTTTTTTTTTTTTTAATCATCGTAACATTCTCTATCTTTCTTTTTTACGAGGTTAATTTTTTTTTATTGCATTTTCATTTGCATCTGATTCGAATTTCGATGAAATTCTCTGCGTTCTAGTTCGCTGCCAAGATAATCCCCGCCATTTAATTATTCCAATTTAACTACTTCATCGTTGAATTGGATACTTGACTTTTCAACTTTGTTTGTTTTTTTGGGTTGATTTGTAAGTGCTAGATAATTGATATTTAAATGATATATATTATTTAAATAAAAATAAAAATCTTTATATTTAATATTATTAAATATTAAAATTATTATTTCATTTCTATATATTATTATTAATATTACTAATCTTTTTATATATTATTATTAATATTATTAATATTATTAAATATTTAAACAATGAAATTGTATAGTTGTTAAATGAATATATTGTTTGTATATAAACTAGAAATTGCATCATATGTTGCAATGGGAATGGCTTAAGGTAGGATCCTAGGAAATAGTAGCATACAAGACTGAAGTCAAAATTTTATACAATTCATTTTATTTATGAGTGTTTGTGTGAGAAATTTTTTGTTCATTTCAATATACATGGATTATTTTAAATTGGAATGGATAATCTCAATATAGATTTTGTGAAAACTTATAATGATTGAATAATGAAATTTCTATTAATTATTTGCAAGAAGAAAATCAAAAGCTTGCCCCATCTTTACAAGTCAACCTAAATTACACTAATATGTATAATAATAACAACAACATCTAAATCATCGATAATATAATTAGATGGATAAAGTGATATTTGATGTAAAAATATACTTCAACAAAGTATTAAATACAACTTAAGATGATTTGATTTCCCTAGTAAATGGAGATACTCAACATAACCCTAGGTTTGAATCTTTGACAGTTAATAATCTTGGTTGTCCAAATTAAAACAATTTCAAACAAGCCCATGGAAATATAAATATAATTTAGAAATCAGAATAGTGAGCTTCTAATATCAAACTACTTTAATGAGGTGGTCAACATGCTTACCATGACTTTCATTTCATCCAACTTAGTTTCTCATTCGAATATGTATTTTCCAACATTAATTTCTGAGCATAAGATGCATAATACAGTTGAGATTCAATAAGATGATGAGCTTAGTGAAAAGAGTTGCCTTCACTAAGTGGGCCCACGGGCTATTTTTGGTGGAAGTCTATTTTTAGACTATGTCTATTTTTAGACATGTTGATCATATTTCAGAAGTTGCAGGATGCTATTTGTGGATGGTTTATCAAGTTGGAAAAATAGATGAAATTCTATTTTTAGAATATTGGGAGAAGTCTATTTATAGATCGCTGATCTAAAAATATATGCATGTCGATTATTATTAGCTCTTAATAATAATCAAACACTAAAGAACAACTTATTCTCTTGTTTCAGTGCATAGACATGGCACATAAGTGGACTAAGGGAGTTACAGAGTTCCCAAGGGTTTACTAGAGCTAATGCATGGAGGACTCAGTTAGAACTCAAGTGGTAGAGTTATGACACAGTTGGAAGAAGTAGTTATGGATTTGTATTCAGTTTAACTCAATTAGACTCAGTTGATCTAGTTGTATCTAGTCTAACTAAATGATACACATGTGAGAGTGCAGTGAATTAATTATTTAATTAATTCACAAATAATAAATCATTAATCAACTTAACAATACATAGTTAACTACAGTGCATGACAGTTTTAGTGGAGACCCGAGAGGTAGGTGAAAGGGCAAGATGGACTATCTGTTGTGACTATAGTGATACATCTATTGCATCACACACACATTGGAGTTTCCAATGAGGATTGCATAGTCAAGCCAAGAGTAATTCGAATTCATTCAGAGCTATTCTTCAGCAGGGATTGCGCAGTGGATGCAGGCTAGCAGGAGGCAGAGATCGGTGCATGGATTTGCAAGATTGTTCCTGATTAGTGTATGACGATTGTACTATACTAAGAGCTTGATAATCTTTGTATGAGAATTTTCATATGACTCCATGATACGTAATATATAGTTGGGGTTTTCAGCTTCAGGATTTCCTAGTTAAAAACAACTGTGTTATGTGAGATTATTTTATTTATGCTTTACATGTGTGTGCAATTAATTTTTTGCAAAAGATTAACAAGTGGAATGATTTAGTATGTTGCATAAAGTTAAATACTGTGAGATCAGGTGAATCTAGGACATATGCATGCTTAGTGCATATAATTTCTACATGGTATCAGAGCATTTTTAATTCAAGATTGAAATTGTAAAGTGAGTTTGTGCTGGTGGACAATTCGAATTTGCTACAGAAGATTCTTGGTGTAGAAGTTGAGTATACATTGAAATGGCTTTCAATGGGTTGCGATTGGAGTATGCCCTTGATGGGAGCTCAAATTAAATAGCCTGGAAGGATAGGATGGAGGCAGTGTTGGAGGATAACGGACTAAAGGAGTTCATCGATAGTGATGTTCCTAAGCTGAGATCTAGTGATGCTGCATTACTTGACGCATGGCAAAAGAAGACAACAAAGACGAGAAGGATTCTGTTGGAAGGTGTGAAGGACCATATTGTGTCCATCCTTCACAGGAAATCCACTCCATTGTTAATGTGGAAGGCTTTGATAGATGTGTTCCAAAGCAGAAGCGACCAGAGGAAGTTGGCGCTTAAAGACAAGCTCAGAAAAATAAAAATGGAGAAAGGCGACAGTATTCCAAAATACCTCACAAAGTTTGTCCATTGCAAGGATGAACTGGGAAGTGTGGGGTTTATTGTTGATGATGAAGACTTGGTGAGATTGGCTCTCGTTGGGCTTCTGAAGAGTTGGCATAGCTATGAAGACTCTGTCAATGGACGAGAGAAACTGTTAGGATGGGAGTGACTTTGGTCGGATCTTCAGTAGGAGGAGATAAGGCGGGGTACGAGGGATGCATATTCATCGAAGAATGAATATGAAGAGAATTGTGCTTTGGCTGCCAAAGCAAGGAAAGGGAAGGGGAAGAAACATCCTTCAAAATCCGATGCTAAAGGAAAGAAACAGGATTTGTCCAAAGTGAAGTGTTTTCACTATCACGAACATGGACATTTTGCCACTAACTATCCACATAAGAAGAAGAACAAGAAGGATGTTGGATCTGCAGTAGGAGAGGCCTTAGCCTCGCAATCTAAACTTGATTTCTCCTTGATCGCATGCTTGGTTTCAAGCTGTATGTGATAGGTGTGGTATCTTGATAGTGGTGTGTCTTTCCATATAATAGGAGACAAAGAGTTGTTTAGTGACTTGGAAGAGAAGCACCTCCAGATGAATATAGAGATGGGTGACAATGGTCGGTACAATGCGACTGGCATTGGGACCAATACCTTTAAGAGGGAGTCCGGTAATCCATTCTTGTTGAAGAATGTTATGCATGTTCCAGGTCTGAATAAGAACTTGGTCTCAGTCACAATGCTGGAAGACAAGGGTTATGATGTTTTTTTAAGTGAGGGAAAAGCCTTCCTTCGACATAAAACAATAGGTCAAACTAAGAAGATAGGGGTTCAAATTACGAATCTATACAAGCTAGAGGTAGATGGCTGGGCTGAAATGGTGAGCAAAGAAAAATAAGTGGTGAGCCAAGATGAGGGCGAATTATGGCACAAGAGATTGAGCCATCTTCACCATGGCACTTTGAAGATTTTGCAGCAGATTTCTACTGGAATTCCCAAGGGTACTCTTTCGCAGTCAGTTCAGTGCAAGGGATGTACTTTGGGGAAGTTTGTGAAGACCACCTTTCATGAGAAGGAGAGCCATGCTTCGGTGATCCTGGAGAGAATTCACACAGACGTGTGTGGACCTTTCAAGGTTACTTCAACAACAAAACATCGGTATTATGTTAAATTTGTTGATGAATATGTTTGTAGATGTTGGATCTTCTTCATGCAAAAGAAGAGTGAAACATTCTCAAAGTTCTGTGAGTTCAAGGCATTGGTGGAGAAGGAGTCGAGGAAGCAAGTGAAAGCTCGACGGAGCAATAATGGTGGTGAATACATCTCGGGTGAATTCAAAGACATCTGTAGCAAAGAAGGAATTTGAAGATAAATTATAGTGCCTGCTAACCCACAACAGAATGGGGTCGCGGAGAGGAAGAATAGAACAATCGTGGGTGTTGCACGAGCGATGCTGCATGACCAGGGCCTATTGATGCACTTGTGGGAGGAAGAATGCAAAACTGCAGTTTATGTGCAAAACCGTTGTCCTCACAGAGTACTTGGCATGAGTACACCTGAGGAAGCTTTTACTGGTAAGAAGCCTGATATTTCTCATTTGAATATTTTTGGCTCACCTGTTTACATTCATGTGACAAAGGATGCCAAGAAGAAGCTGGAGCCGACTACAGAAATTGGGATATTTTTGGGGTACATAGAAACACCCCATAGATATCATGTGTATTTTCTAGACAGTCGAATGACTATTGTGTGACAGGATATACAATTCAATTAGGTGAAATCCATGAAGTTATCACTTGAGAGGGAGCTACACTTGCATGCAGAGGAGGAACTTCTTGTTCCCAAATATGAGCCTCTAGATGTGGATTAGCCACAGGAGGAGATTCATGGAGTGGAGGAGTCCACTCATGCAGAACCAAACATAAGAAAAGGAAGAAATAGTACCACAAAAGCTGAGAGACTGAAGCTTGATGCGACACAGAATGTAGGAGCCCTACATCACAGTGCAGATAGAGACAGTCACCTGACCAATTTACGGGATACATGGCTCTTATGAGAAAGTGTATTATGACAGAGCCATCTTCTTTTGAATAAGTAGTGCAGGATCCCACATGGGTAGATGCCATGGTGGAGGAGTACGACTCCATTGTCAGAAACAGTGCTTGGGAGATTGTTCCAAGGATGGTGGGAAAATCAGTTGTATGATCAAGATGGATCTATAAGGTAAAGAAAGCTGCTGATGGGAGCGTCAAGAAGTGTAAGGAAGTATTTGTTGCTCGGGGCTTCTCACGGATTGAGGGGATTGACTATGAAGAAACGTTTACACCTGTCGCATGGTATTCTTCCATACAAACCATCCTTTCTCTCTCAGCGCAGATGTGTTGGGAAATTCATCAGATGGATGTGAAGACTACGTTCCTTAATGGGATCATTGAAGAAGAGGTGTACATTGAGCAGCCTGAAGGATTTGAGATCTTCAGTAGTGAGTTGCATGTGTGCAGGCTCAAAAGAGTGTTGTATGGGCTGAAACAAGCACCCTGTGCTTGGTACACTCAGATCCACAACTATTTCACTGGACTTGGCTTCACCAAGAGTGAGGTGGATGAAAACCTGTACCAGACTGTGGTGGAAGGTAAGCTTTTAATCATTGTACTTTATGTTTATGATTTAATACTAATAGGTGATAAGCAGTTGATACACTCATACAAGGTAGATCTTGCGAAGGAGTTTGAGATGAAGGATTTGGGCCTTCTTCATTATTTACTTGGATTGGAAATATGGTAGAGGGAAGGTGAACTGGTTGTTTCTCAAGGCAATTATGCCCGGGAGATACTAGAGAAGCTTCACATGCAAGGCTGCAAGCCTATCGACACTCCTCTTCCAGGAAATTGGAATAAAGAAGATGCTACATCGACAGAGGTAGTGGATGCCACTGTTTATTGATAGTTGGTGGGTTCGCTCATGTATTTAGTCAATACAAGACTAGACATATGCTATGCGGTGAACTAGCTTTCACAAGCGATGGTTAAGCCTATCAAGCTCTTTTGGAAGGCAGACAAGCATGTCCTGAGATATCTCAGGGGCACATCTAAGTATGGTTTATGGTACAGTTAGACGGATGACGTGAAGTTTCATGGCTTCACAGATGTAGATTAGTCAGGAAGCCCAACAGATAGAAAGAGCACATCAGGAGGGATTTTCAGTATCGGATCTACGACAGTTTCTTGGTTCAAGAGGAAACAAATATCTGTGGCACTCAGTTTAGCGGAAGCAGAATACATGGTAGCAAGTCAAGCTGCATGTGAGGCTATCTGGATGAGGAAGATTCTGGTTGGTTTGTTTGGTTCACATTTAGATCCCACAGTGATACATTGTGATAATCAGAGTTGCATTAAACTCTCGATTAATCCTGTGTTTCATGATAGATATAAACAAATTGATATCCAGTATCATCATATCAGAGATTGTGTGCAGTGGAAGATCATGTTGTTTTAGTACATTCCTACAGAGGATCAGGATGCAGATATTTTGATGAAGGTGCTCACCAGGAGAAAATTCGAATACCATAGAGGTAGGATCGGTATGAAGGATAATCCCTATCTTGTTGAGAGGGAGTGTTGAGTTTCAACGAGATGATGAGCTTAGTGAAAAGAGTCACCTTCACTAAGTGGGCTAATAGGCTATTTTTGGTGCAAGTCTATTTTTAGACTATGTCTATTTTTAGACATGGTGGTCATATTTCAGAAGTTGCAAGATGATATTTGTGGATGGTTGATCAAGTTGGAAAAATAGATGAAATTATGTTTTTATAATATTGGGCAAATTCTATTTATAGATCGCTGATCTAAAAATAGATGCATGTCGATTATTATTAGCTCTTAATAATAATCAGACACTAAACAACAACTTGTTCTCTTGGAGCACTTTCTTTCAATGCACATATGTGGCACATCAGTGGACTGAGGGAAATATGAAATTCCCAAGGGTTTACTGGAGCTAATGCATGGAGGACTCAGTTAGAACTCAAGTGGCAGAGTTATGACACAGTTGGAAGAAGTAGTTATGGAGTTTTATTTAGTTTAACTCAGTTAGACTCAGTTGAACTAGTTGTATTTAGTCTAACTGAATGATACACTAGTGAGAGTGGAGTTAATTAATTAGTTAATTAATTCACAAATAATAACTCATTAATCAACTGAATAATACATCAGTTAACTACAGTGCATGGAAGTTTCAGTGGAGACCCAGTGGAGAGGTAGGTGAAAGGGCAAGATGGAATATATGTTGTGACTATAGTGATGTATTGATTGCATCACACACACATTGGAGTTGCCAATGAGGATTGCACAGTCAAGGAAACAATAATTCAAATTCATTCAAAGCTATTCTTCAGTAGGGATTGCACAATGGAGGCATGCTAGCAAGAGGCAAAGATTGGTGCATGGATTTGCAAGATTGTTCCTAATTAGTGTATGATGATTGTACTATGCTGAGAGCTTGATAAACATTGTATGAGGATTGTCATATGATTCCATGATACATAATATATAGTTGGGGTTTTTAGCTTCAGGATTTCCCAGTTAAAAACAATTGTGTTATGTGCGATTATTTTATTTATGATTTACATGT
Organism: Pinus albicaulis; assembly: GCA_034641835.2. Classification (NCBI taxonomy): domain Eukaryota; kingdom Viridiplantae; phylum Streptophyta; class Pinopsida; order Pinales; family Pinaceae; genus Pinus; species Pinus albicaulis. The sequence goes on from CM076574.1 coordinate 1,128,771,565, forward strand.
GTGTGCAATTAATTTTCCGCAAAATATTAATAAGTGGAATGATTCAGTATCTTGCATAAAGTTAAATAGTGTGAGATCAGGTGAATCTAGGACATATGCATTCTTAGCGCATATAATTTCTATAGAGCTGGTTGTATCTAGTCTAACTGAATGATACACTAGTGAGAGTGGAGTGAATTAATTATTTAATTAATTCAAAAATAATAACTCGTTAATCAAATGAACAATATAGTAGTTAACTACACTGCATGGAAGTTTCAGTGGAGACCCAATGGAGAGGTAGTTGAAAGGGCAAGATGGACTATCTGTTGTGACTATAGTGATGCATTGATTGCATAACACACACATTGGAGTTACAATGAGGATTGCGTAGTCAAGGCAAGATTAATTCGAATTTAGTCAGAGCTATTCTTTAGCAGGGATTGCATAGTGGAGGCAGGCTAGCAGGAGGCAGAGATCAGTGCATGGGTTTAGAATATTTTTCCTTATTAGTGTATGACGTTTGTACTGTACTAAGAGCTTGATAAGCTTTGTATGAGAATTTTCATATGATTCCATGATACATAATATATATTTGGGGTTTTCAGCTTCATGCTTTTCTAGTTAAAAACAACTGTGTTATGTGCGATTATTTTATTTATGCTTTACATCTGTGTAATTAATTTTCCGCAAAAGATTAATAAGTGGAATGATTTAGTATCTTGCATAAAGTTAAATAGTGTGAGATCAGGTGAATATAGGACATATGCATGCTTAGTGCATATGATTTCTACATGGTATCAAAGAATTGTTAATTGAAGATTGCAATTGTAAAGTGAGTTTGTGCTGGTGGACAATTTGAATTTGCTACAAAAGATTCCAGGTGCAGAAGTTGGGTATACAATGAAATGGATTTCAATGGGTTGTGATTGGAGTATTCCCTTGATGGGAGCTCAAATTACATAGCCTGGAAGAATAGGATGGAGGAAATGTTGGAGGATAATGGATTGAAGGAGTTCATCGATAGCGATGTTCTTAAGCCGGGATCTAGCGATGCTACATTGCTTAACGCATGGCAAAAGAAGACAGCAAAGATGAGAAGAATTCTGTTGGAAGGTTTGAAGGACCATATTGTGTCCATCCTTCATGGGAAATCCACTCCATTCTTAATGTGGAAGGCTTTGACAGACTTGTTCCAAAGAAGAAGTGACTAGAGGAAGTTGGTGCTTAAAGACAAGCTCAGAAAAATAAAAATGGAGAAAGGCAAAATTATTCCAAAATACCTCAAGAATTTTTTCCACTGCAAGGATGAACTGGGAAGTCTGGGGGTTACTATTGGTGATGACGACTTGGTAAGCTTGGCTCTCTTTGGGCTTTCGAAGAGTTGGCATAGCTATGAAGACTCTGTTAATGGACGGGAGAAACTGCCGGGATGGGAGCGACTTTGGTCGGATCTTGTGCAGGAGGAGATAAGGTGGGGTACTAGGGATGGATCTTCATTGAAGAATGAAGATGAAGATAATTTTTATTTGGCTGCCTAAGCAAGGAAAGGGAAGTCAAAGAAACATCCTTCAAAATCCGATGCTAAAGGAAAGAAGCAGGATTTTTCCAAAGTGAAGTGTTTTCACTGTCACGAGCATGGGCATTTCACTACTAACTATCCACAAAAGAAGAAGAAAAATAAGGCTGTTGGATCTGTAGTTGGAGAGGCCTTAGCCTTGCAATTTGCACTTGATTTCTCCTTGATCACATGCTTGGTTTCAAGCTATATGGGATCGGTGTGGTATCTTGATAGTGGTGCGTCTTTCCATATGACGGGAGACAAGGATTTATTTAATGACTTGGAGGAGAAGGACCTCCAAATGCATATAGATATGGGAAAATATGGTCGGTACAATGCGACGGGAATTGGGACCATTAGCTTTGAAAGGGATTCCAGTAATCCATTCTTGTTGAAGAATGTTATACATGTTCGAGGTCTGAAGAAGAACTTGGTCTCAGTCGTAATGCTAGAAGACAGAGGTTATGCTGTTGTATTCAGTGAGGGAAAAACCTTCCTTTGACATAAAACAATAGGTAAAACCAATAATATAGGGGTTCGAATTAAGAATCTCTACAAGCTGTAGGTAGATGGCTGTGCTGCAATGGTGGGCAAAGCAGAAGAAGTGGTGAGCCGGGATGAGGGTGAATTATGGCACAAGAGATTGGGCCATATTCACTATGGTGCTTTAAAGATTTTGCAGCAAATTTATACTGGACTTCCAAAGGGTACTCTTACGCAGTCAGATCAGTGCAAGGGATGTGCTATGGGTAAGTTTGTGAAGACCACCTTTCATGAGAAGGAGAACCGTGCTTCGATGATCTTGGATAGAATTCACACAGATGTGTGTGGACCTTTCTCGGTTGCTTCAACAACAAAACACATGTATTATGTTATATTTTTTTATGACTATTCTCATAGATGCTACATTTTATTCATGCAGAAGAAGAGTGAAACATTCTCAAAGTTCTATGAGTTCAAGGCATTGGTGGAGAAGGAGTTGTGGAACCAAGTGAAAGCTCTACAGAGTGATAAGGTGGTGAATAAATCTCGGGCGTATTCAAAGAGTTCTATAGCAAAGAAGGAATTTGAAGAGAACTGATAGAGCGTCATAACCCATAGAAGAATGGGGTCGCAGAGAGGAAGAACAGAATGATCGTGGGTGCTGCACGAGTGATGCTGCATGATTTGGGCCTACTGATGCACTTGAGGGTGGAAGCATGAAAAACTGCAGTTTATGTGTAAAACCATTGTCCTCATAGAGTACTTGGAATGAGTACACATGAAGAAGCTTTTACTGGTAAGAAGCCTAATATTTCTCATTCGAATATTTTTGGCTCACCTGTTTACATTCATGTGACAAAGGATGCCAAGAAGAAGCTGGAGCCGACTGTAGAAGTTGGGATATTTGTGGGGTACACAGAAACACCCCATAATTATCGTGTGTATTTTCCAGACAGTCGGATGATTGTTGTGCGACGAGATATAAAATTCAATGAGGTGAAATCCATAAAGTTTTCGCTTGAGAGGGAGCTACACTTGCATGCGGAGGAGGAACTTCTTGTTCCCAAAGATGAGAATCTGGATGTGGATTATCCATAGGAGGAGATTCAGGGATTGGAGGAGTCGACTCATGCAGAAACAAACATCAGACAAGGAAGAAAGTGTGCCATAGAAGCTGATAGACTGAAGCTTGATGCGGCAGAGAATTTAGGAGTCCCAACATCACAACGGAGACAAAGACAGTCACCTGACCAATTTATTGGATACATGGCTCTTATGAGCAAGTGTATCATGACAGAGCCATATTATTTTGAAAAACAAGTGCAGGAGCCCACATGGGTATATGCCATGGTGGGGGAGTATGACTCCATTTTCAGAAACAATGCTTGGGAGATTGTTCCAAGGCTGATGGGAAAATCAGTTGTAAGATCAAGATGGATCTACAAGGTAAATAAAGTTGCTAATGGTTGTGTCAAGAAGTATAAGGCAAGATTTGATGCCCGGGGTTTGTCATAGGTTGAGGAAATTGACTATAAAGAAACCTTTGCACCTGTCACACGGTATTCTTGTATATGGACCATCCTTGCTCTCTCAGTGTAGCTAGGTTGGCACATTCATTAGATGGATGTGAAGACTGCATTCCTTAATGGGATCACTGAGGAAGCGGTGTACATTGAGCAACCTAAAGTATTTGAGATCTTCAGTAGCGAGTCGCATGTGTGTAGGCTCAAAATATTGTTGTATGGGCTGAAACAAGCACCTTGTGCTTTGTACATTTGGATCGATAGCTATTTCACTAGACTTGGCTTCACCAAGAGTGAGGCAGATGCAAACCTGTACTAGATTGTGGTGGAGGGTAAGATTTTTAGTCATTGTAGTTTATGTTGATGATTTAATACTAATAGGTGATGAGCAGTTGATACACTCATGCAAGGAAAATCTTGCAAAGGAGTTTGAGATGAAGGATTTGGGCCTGCTTCATTATTTCCTTGGATTGGAAATATGGTAGCGGGACGGTGAACTAGTTGTGTCTCAAGGAAAGTATGCTCGGGAGATACTAAAGAAGTTTCACATGCAAGGCTGCAAGCCTATCGACACTCCTCTTCCAGGAAATTGGAAGAAAGAGGATGCTACATCAGTAGAGGTAGTGGATGGCACTGTTTATTGATAGTTGGTGGGTTCGCTCATGTATTTACTCAATACAAGACCAGACATATGCTATGCGGTGAACCAGCTTTCACAAGCGATGGTTAAGCCTGCCAAGCTCTTTTGGAAGGTAAGAAAGCATGTCCTGAGATATCTCAGGGGCACATCTGAGTATGGTTTATGGTGTAGACAGACAGATATGGTGAAGTTGCATGGCTTCACGGATGCAGATTGGGTAGGAAGCCCAACAGACAGAAAGAGCACATCAGGTGGGATTTTCAGTATCAGATATACTGTAGTTTCTTGGTACAGCAGGAAACAAAGATCTGTGGCACTCAGTTTAGCAGAAGAGGAATACATGGTAGCAATTCAAACTGCATGTGAGGCTATCTGGATGAGGAAGACTCTGTTTGGTTTGTTAGGTTCACATTTAGATCCCACAGTGATACATTATGATAATTAGAGTTGCATTAAACTCTCGGTTAATCCTTTATTTCATGATAGATCTAAACATATTGATATCCGGTATGATCATATCAGATATTATGTGCAGTGGAAGATCATGTTGCTTCAGTACATTCCTACGAAGGATCAGGATGCAGATATTATGACGAAGGCGCTCACCAGAGGCAAATTCGAATATCATAGAGGCATGATCGGGGTGAAGGATAATCCCTATCTTGTTGAGAGGGAGTGTTGAGATTTAACAAGATGATGAGCTTAGTGAAAATAGTCGCATTCACTAAGTGGGCCCGCAGGATATTTTTGGAGCAAGTCTATTTTTAGACATGATGATCATATTTCAGAAGTTGCATGATGCTATTTGTGGATGGTTGATCAAGTTGGAAAAATAGATGAAATTCTAATTTTTAGAATATTGGGCGAAGTCTATTTATAGATTGCTAATCTAAAAATAGATGCATGTCGATTATTATTAGCTCTTAATAATAATCAGACTCTAAACAACAACTTATTCTCTTGGAGCAGTTTGCTTCAGTGCATAGATGTGGCACATCAGTGGACTGAGGGAATTATATAATTCCCAACGGTTTACTGGAGCTAATGCATGGAGGACTTAGTTAGAACTCAAATGCAGAGTTATGACACATTTGGAAGAAGTAGTTATGGAGTTGTATTTAGTTTAACTCAGTTAGACTAAGTTGAGCCAGTTGTATCTAGTCTAACTGAATGATACACTAGTCATAGTGGAGTGAATTAATTACTTAATTAATTCAAAAATAATAACTCATTAATCAACTAAACAATACAGCAGTTAACTACAGTGCATGGCAGTTTCAGTGAAGACCCAGTGGAGAGGTAGGTGAAAGGGCAAGATGGACTATCTGTTGTGACTATAGGGATGCATTGATTGCATCACACACACATTGGAGTTTCCAATGAGGATTGTGCAGTCAAGGCAAGAGTAATTCGAATTCACTCTTGGAATATGCATTTTCCAACTTTAATTTCTGAGCATAAGATGTGTAATACAAAGTGAAAGGAATCATATTTGAGTTTTCATATCCTGTAGGTTTCTGTGACTATCTCAAACACATGAACCTTCGATGGGTGTCTCAGAAACTTGGATGTTTTTTTTTTTCACTCAGAAAATGAATGACGCTTTCATTAAAGATGAGGTTTGTGACAACTAGGGTTGGGCATATTTAATTTGGTCATGATTATCGCTTCAATAAAATTAAATATAATTGTTGTTTCTCATTTTTTTTCGTGTTAGATTAATTTTGGCTATGTCATAAATTCACATCAAGGTTTCTTTTACCAATGGGTTTTTTCATGTTATTATTTCTTGTAATTAGTCTATTTCATGGCTTGATTACTTTGATGACCTTATAACTACGCTTACATTGCCTCGACTAATTTTTGATGTATTGAAATAAGTATATACATACCATACTAGTGTAGGTATTCAAATTTCAAGTCTTGTAGAACTTTGATGCAACCATAAGAGATGTGTCTCTTTTGACAAATCATTGGAAGATTATATACTTCACACAACCTTAGCTAGAATCAAGCCTAGATGGTGTGGTTCTTTTAAGAGATAAATTCCAATGGATGGGAATTTATACATCAATTTACATTGGAGATGAGGAGTATCACTACTGCATTTTTCTTATGAATTGATTTATGAATTATAGACCATAGTAGTAACCAAGAGTTTCAACGGAATCCAAAGTAGCAAGCTTGTAATGGTCTCTGATACTTGCTGTAAACTTAAACTTGATATATTGTGTAATATTGAGCACTTTATATAAGTAATATTGCATTGAAAATATTATATAGAAATGAGTTTATTTACGAATTGTGGACCGTAGGAGTAACCAAGAGTTTCAAATGAATCGAAAGTAGCAAGCTTGTACTGGTCTCTGATACCTGCTATAAACTTAAACTTTATATCTTGTGTAAGATTGAGCACTTGATATAACTAATATTGCATTGAAAATATTGTATAACACTTGTCAAGAAACCATAATTTTTGGCATATATTACGTAATAATTTATGCTACAATAATAAAAGCTGGAAATTATAGGTTTTCAATATTTTCTTTCTGTTAATTTTGTTATCTTTTGTATTCCATGAAGCTCATTATTATTGAATTAATGAGATAAGTGTTTCTCCTGAATAGTGAAAATCTAGTTATTCTGATTAACTCACTTGAGAACAAGGACAATCACCACATGTAATTTACTTGGGAGATTCACTTCACTTCAAAGTAGGGGATTTTCACAACTCTTGTTATTACATTTACAAGCCATATTTTGTACTAGGACAATGTCACTGTGTGCAATCTCAGCTCCATAGGATGATTTATGTTATTATATTTTTTATTTATACTTTTTACTATAACTCTGTCACGAATGTTAAAATTTTGGTCATTAACATGGCTCCTCTGTGACGTTGTGAACAATGTTATTAGATTTTTCATTTATGATTTGTACTATAAATTTGTCACCATTATTGAAATTTTGGTCATTAGCATGATTTCTCTTACTCAAATTTCACAATGTGTCTTGTCCTAAATTCAAGTCATAATTTCTAGCATTTTGTTCAACATGCTGATTTGTTACTTGGACCATCTCAACATGAGATATTTCCATGGAATGCTTGAGATTTTCCGATTCCCTGAAATTTTCACAATTTTCCCATGCCATATTTTTCTCTTCTTTGGAAAGTATTTCATCTTCATTCTCCTGGAGAAGAGTCTCTTCAAAATTGGCAATCCAACTTGAGTAATGGTGTTCAAGTAATCTCTTTATAAAAGGAGAATATGTTGGTGAAGCATAACATTAGAACTAACAAGAGCTTCAACCCTATTCTCTAGTTGGGTGAGTCACTCTTTCAATTCATCACAATGATTAGCAACATTGTCATTATCTTCAAGATTTAATAGAATTAAAACTTCCTCTTAGTCAGGAACTTGTGAAGTTGTTTCTTCCCACCAATTCTTGGTACAAGACCCTCCTTTGCTACATGTTGCTTATAAATTTTTTCCTCCATTGTTCCTTGCAAAACCAAGTGATAGGCCTAAACATGCTTTATATGTCCAAAGATCCACACATGAAAATAATCCTGAAAAATCATGTGTTGGATTACAGGAACCATCAACAATTTTCACATATTTTATGTATATTTTAAATTAAGATAATTAATTATGAATAAATTAATTAGAGATGAAATGCACTCTTCTAAACCCTTCTAATTAAAAAAATAAACTATAATTAAAAAGTTAAAGTTTGATTACATCATTACCAAGGATAATGAATTTTAAGGATATTTTAATTTAAGATGAGTAATTATGAAGAAATTAATTAGAAATGAAATGATATTTTATAAAAGATATTTTTGAATTAAAATAACCAAGTAAAAGGAAGTAACCAAGTAACCAAGTAAAATAATAATTTTATTGAGCATTGAAAATATACATTTATATACGAAGCCAAATAATAACTTGCCTTGAAAATATACATTTATATACTAAACCTCATACTAACTTCACTTTAGTATTACTAAAATTTATACTAACTTCCTGTATATAAATTTTTTACTACCTATTTATCTTACAAAGTTCTTACTATTGATTTATCTCATAGTTTCATTTGTGAGCTTTTCATTTACTTAAATACACAACTCTAGATTTTAATTTAAATCATGAAAATACTCTATGAAGTTCTATGCTGTTGATCCCATTTCATTAATACAAATTTATCTCCTTTCTTTTGTGAGATTTTCATTTCCTTAAATACACAACCCTATATTTGATGTAAATCATGGAAATGCACTCTGCAGTTGATCCCATTTCATTGATAACAATATAAAAATAAATACTAGTATATTAGCTGACTCATTATTTTAATAACAAGGAAATACTTTAAAATAAAATAAATATGATAATGTTGTGTTGAAGCCTAGAAAATCTCTGCTTCAAACATTGGGGAAAACCACCCGGTCGGGACCTTAGGATAGCTCCTTATCCGTTTGGTATGGTGGCTCCGACTGGATTGAAAGGACCAGTTTCCTTATAACTAATGGGTTGGTGATGGGTTGATTTGGATGAGTGAAAATGGGACTAAATGACTGAAATAAAAATATCTAATTTAATCTAAATACTGATAAAGAAATTCTAAAACTAAACCGGGTATCATATGTGAATACAACCTAGAATTATTCCAATTGAAAAATAACCATAAAAATGTATTACAGTTTAATTGAAATTGTGCAGTAACAAATAAAGATAACTCTGTTTAAGAATTAAACAGAGTTATATTAGCATATTTTATTCATTATTGTATATCATCTTACATACATTTATGAAAAGCAAATATTTCTAATATACTCAAAAATGATATATAGAGAAATATTATGAAAACGAAATATATATAAATGATAGAAAATTTAAAAGAGAATATCATATAACAAAAGAAATTAACAGTGAATAGATAAAAATACCTTATCCATCTTGAAAGTTTCAAATGAAATCTGATACTCTGATCTAGTAATTCCAATGAAAAATCAAATCCAAGGTACAGAAATGCAACTCTTTAAATATAATTCTACATAAAATCACGAGATGTGATCCTTTATAAAATATAAGAGCCCGTGGAGTACAGAAATGTAATCTCCAAGTCAAAAATATTACAACTCAGGACCCCTTTTCCAATGCATGAGAGGGGTTTAAATATGAGATTACATGAAAACAGAATCCTATTACTACTGCTACAATCTATTAACTTTAAAAACATAAATTATATCTTTATGTAGAACTGATTCATTTCTTTTCCTTCTCGCTCAATGTAGCCAGGTGGCAAATTTTCAGCATTTCCTGGACTTTTGATGGATGACTCATCTTGGAATGTAACTGTCCGGCGTATGTGGCATCAGAGAATTCTAGAATTAAACAATCGAGAGAATTTGATAAGCATTTAATAGCTAATTGTTGATTGAGTGGCTTAATCAGATAAGTCCACATATTGTCCCAAGATATTGTTTGAAGTTTGTTGATCTGTTGATTTTTATTCATCATTTCTTCTTTCCATCTGCAATCAGTTTCTTTAACTTTGAATAAACTGCTTGGAACACAATCTGAAATGAGATTACATGCATATAAGCTATCATTGATAAATTGTGTTATATTACCCATCATGCTTCTAGCTCTTGATATAGCTCTCTCAGCTTTCATCAACTGCTGTTCCCACTCTGTAAATAGGATTTCCTTATTTCTTTCTTATATCCAAGGTAGATTAGGTTTTCTATCTTTTTCTGTATCTTTCCAAGTAAGAAATTCAGAAATCCTTTCATCGGCATCATCAATTTCTTGCCTGAGAGTAACTATGTCCTATATTAAAGATGATGTGATATCATAAAATGGTTCTGCTTGTGTCAATTTTAAACAAAAATTATTTAACTTCTAAGACAACAGTTTATTGGCTTCAAGAGCCTCCGTTTTGAATTCATTTAATTTGGGAAAATATTTGAATTTGTCTAAAGCTGCTTGAAATTCTTTTTTTTTGCACAATCTTTGTGTTCTTTTCATCTTGTAACAAATTTTGTAGCTTTGAAATCTCTTGATTCAACTGTTGTTGATTGCTTAAAGCTTGTTCATCAAATTTCTTCTTTTCTGTGGCAAGCTGCTCTTCTAGCTCTTTAAACCTGAGATTTTGATCTTGTAATTTGTGTTCTAATTGAGCAATCTTCTGCTGATTTACATTAGCTTGTTCTTCAGGTAAAGCTAGATGTAGATCTTTTTGGGTTATCAACTAAGAAACCTTTGCAGATTTATCAATTTTCACAGCACTGTATGCTCCTGCATGTTGGGACAACTTAGTGAGATCCTCAGATGGATTCACTTCATCATTCTTAAATACAGAACTCTAGATTTTAATTTAAATCATGAAAATACTCTATGAAGTTCTATGTTGTTGATCCCATTTCATTAATACATATTTATCTCCTTTCTTTTGTGAGATTTTCATTTCCTTAAATACACAACCCTATATTTTATGTAAATCATGGAAATACACTCTGCAGTTGATCCCATTTCATTGATAACAATATAAAAATAAATACTAGTATATTAGCTGACTCATTCTTTTAATAACAAGGAAATACTTTAAAATAAAATAAATATGATAATGTTGTGTTGAAGCCTAGAAAATCTCTGCTTCAAACATTGGGGAAAACCACCCGGTCGGGACCTTAGGGCAACTCCTTATCCGTTTGGTATGGTGGCTCCGACTGGATTGAAAGGACCAGTTTCCTTATAACTAATGGGTTGGTGATGGGTTGATTTGGATGAGTGAAAATGGGACTAAATGACTGAAATAAAACTATCTAATTTAATCTAAATACTGATAAAGAAATTCTAAAACTAACCCAGGTATCATATGTGAATACAACTTAGAATTATTCCAATTGAACAATAACCATAAAAATGTATTAAAGTTTAATTGAAATTGTGTAGTAACAAATAAAGATAACTCTGTTTAAGAATTTAAACAGAGTTATATTAGCATATTGTATTCATTATTGTATATCATCTTACATACATTTATGAAAAGTGAATATTTCTAATATACTAAAAAATGATATATAGAGAAATATTATGAAAACGAAATATATATAAATGATAGCAAATTTAAAAGAGAATATCATATAACAAAAGAAATTAACAGTGAATAGATAAAAATACCTTATCCATCTTGAAAGTTTCAAATGAAATCTGATACTCTGATCCAGTAATTCCAATGCAAAATCAAATCCAAGGTACAGAAATGCAACTCTTTAAATATAATTCCGCATAAAATCACCAGATGTGTTCCTTTATAAAATATAAGAGCCAGTGGAGTACATAAATGTAATCTCCAAGTCAAAAATATTACAACTCAGGACCCCTTCTCCAATGCATGAGAGGGGCTTAAATATGACGTTACATGAAAACAAAATCCTATTACTACTGCTACAATATATTAACTTTAAAAACAGAAATTCTTTCTTTATGTATAACAGATTCATTGTTTTTCCTTCTCGCTCAATGTAGCCAGGTGGCAAATTTTCAGCATTTCTTGGACTTCCGATGGATGACTCATCTTGGAATGTAACTGTCCGGTGTATGTGGCATTAGAGAATTCTGGAATTAAACAATCGACAGAATTTGATAAGCATTTAATAGCTAATTGTTGATTGAGTGGCTTAATCAGATAAGTCCACATATTGTCCCAAGATATTGTTTGAAGCTTGTTGACCTATTGATTTTTATTCATCATTTCTTCTTTCCATATGTAATCGATTTCTTTAACTTTGAATAAACTGCCTGGAACACAATCTGAAATTAGATTACATGCATACAAGCTGTCATTGATAAATTGTGTTATATTACCCATCATGCTTCTAGCTCTTGATATAGCTCCCTCGTCTTTCATCAACTGCTGTTACCACTCTGTAAATAGGATTTCCTTATGTCTTTCTTCTATCCAAGGTATATTAGGTTTTCTACCTTTTTCTGTATCTTTCCAAGTAAGAAATTCAGAAATCCTTTCATCGGCATCATCAATTTCTTGCCTGAGAGTAACTATGTCCTGTATTAAAGATGATGTGATATCATAAAATGGTTCTGCTTGTGTCAATTTTAAACAAAAATTATTTAACTGCTAAGACAGTAGTTTATTGGCTTCAAGAGCCTCCGTTTTCAATTCATTTAATTTGGGAAAATCTTTGAATTTATCTAAAGCTGCTTGAAATTCTTTTTTTTTGCACAATCTTTGTGTTCTTTTCATCTTGTAACAAATTTTTTAGCTTTGAAATCTCTTGATTCAACTGTTGCTGATTGCTTAAAGCTTGTTCATCAAATTTCTTCTTTTCTGTGGCAAGCTGCTCTTCTAGGTCTTTAAACCTGAGATTTTGATCTTGTAATTTTTTCTCTAATTGAGCAACCTTCTGCTGATTTACATTAGCTTGTTCTTCAAGTAAAGCTAGATGTAGATATTTTTGGGTTATCAACTAAGAAACCTCTGCAGCTTTATCAATTGTCGCAGCACTGTATTCTCCTGCATATTGGGACAACTTAGTGAGATCCTAAAATGTATTCACTTCAGCATTCTTATAAACAATATTCATGAACTCCTCCTATGAAGCCGAAAACATGTCTTGATCGATCTTTCTTCGATTCCTCTATTTTTTAACAACAACTTTATGTCTAGGACTGTAGAATATATCCAAGGGAGGAATTTCTTCAATCTTCAATATAATCTGCCCTGCAGGATGTTCAGGAATGATTTCAACGTCCTGATCTTCTTGCTCTTTCTCTTTAGGATCATCCTGCAGTCCTAATTGGTGAGCGAATTGATTATACTGCTTTAACAATTGAGAGGAAACATTAAAATCATTAGAGTCTACAATTTTATCACTAGTTTCGTTTCCTCCAATTTGTGTATCTGATTTCTCTATCTTTCCTTCTTGTTTATCAGTTTTTCTGTCTGAACCTTCCTTTTGATTATGCACATTAGTATCAGTACTTGTGCATTCCTTCTCTATTTGACCTGTGGACTGTTGATCAATATTTTCTTTGGATTTGTCATCAATGATCATATTTGCAATATGTACAATAGGATCATTTCATGTTACTTCTTTTTGTGTCTGTACAATGGGCTGGTCAGTAGATAACTGTGTAGTGGCCTTACTGGTAGATGTTTCTCCTGCTGTTTTTCCATATTTATCTTCTATATCTGCCTCTTGCATAGGAACTCTTAGTTGATCTAGAGGAATTTTGAACAATATTTTCCTTCTGATTAACATAAATTTATTCATTTCTTCTTTCTGAAATTTGGACTTGGCCAAATTATAGACTTGGAAAAAAATCATTTAATGAAACAAAAAAATCATAAAACTCATCCGGTGCATGCTCGAATTGAGCAATCAAAACTGAAGAAGTAACATTAAAATCTATCTTTTGTGGATCATACTGTCTCCCCGGTATTGTTGCGAATTTAAAATTCTTTATTTTGACAACTTCCTTTTCTGCATGTTTAAAGTCATTCAAAGTACAATTTCCACAATTGAATGGAAATGAAGGCCACATTGTTTTCTTACTATTTCTCAGAGATCTGGACATTCCTTCAACTGTCAATTGATAGGATATTTCTTGTGCTAAAAGTTTATCTGGGACAATAAGAGGGAGAACATGGGGTTCCACAATACTCCCTAAAATATTGACATACGTGAATTTATCTTCTCCAAACCAGTCTCCTATTGAGGATAAGTCAGTTTTAGCCTTGTCGGAGAATCTAAGGGGAAAGCGATTGAAAATGGTTTGAAAGACTGGAATAAGGAAACCATGACATATCTTATACACATGATATTTGAAATGAACTTTCCAAAGGAGTTTATGATATATATGAATCAGAGTGGAATCTTTAGCAGTCCATTTCCATCCTAACAAGGGAAACTCAGAATTAAAAAAAAAGAGCATCTAGAATATAAGCACAGAAGAAAAAGTGGGTTGCATTTCTGGCGTTTTTATCTTTCCTATACTCGAGAATCCTATTAGCTATCCTATCAGAGAGGATGACAGCCCAATCCATAATTTCGGAATTGATAGAAGATATGATTAAAGGAACCATTTGTATCGAAAACCTAGCAGAATTGTCATTACCAAATAATATACACATCATGGCAACGGCATAGCAATACGGGGGTAAAAGAGATTCTACTGAATACATACCGGATGATTCATTTTTTTGTTTCTCAGGATTTTTTCTCCATTCTTTGATAGGTTCAGATTGGACCTTATTGTTATCAGCAAACTCTTTGAAAAATTCTTTGTTATAAACCTTATGTGGATCAGGAAGATGATACATTGGCTTAATGTATTCTGCTTTAAATGATCCAAAAGATGCTCTAGAAGCTGAAATAAACATTCTGTTCTTTATTTCCACATTATCAATGACCCATCGAATCACATCATAATAAGGCATGATGTTTTCTCTGGCTGGAATTCGATGTAGGAATGAATTTGCAAGTGTTCTATCAGTAACTTCAGAGTCGGAATCTGAGTTATCTTCATCAGGAACTGATATCTTAGCTATTGTGACTTTAGGGGTTTCACTCTCCAATAGATTATAAACTCCTTCCCATGTCATTCTGCCGAGCCCTTGACATGATGTATCCGTAACTAGTTTCAGCTTTGCTGGCTTTCCCTTTCAGACTGTAGGAATCTCAACAAACTTAGCAGCAATAGCAGTCTTGGTTATTCTTGTTTTCTTTGTCATTTCTGTGTCTGGTATTGTTTCCCTCTGTCTGTGAATGAAAGGGTTTGGTGCTCTTTGATTCTGCAGGGCAATGAGCTCTTTAGTCGTGATAAACAAGCAAGCGAAAGGATCAAAAGTTATAAACTCATAATTCGTTAATTTATTGATTCCGTATAAAACTTAAATGTTTTCATTCAGCCACACTCATGTATTCAAAACGAAATTATAAACCAATATTCATTTGATTTGTTATTGAATGTTTAACGTACAATTGGAGATTTGGCGCTTGTGAAATATTATAAAATTACATATTTTGAATGCTTCCAATGTAATGAATGTAGTATATTAAATATCAATCAGATCAGAAGTATTCAAATGGGACATAGATATCACAATACAGATTTCTCCGATTGCTGATTGCGGTTGTAAACTTCTCTGATTTCCGATTAGATGGTGGTATATCGCATCGGGGAGTTTCAATCGAAAAGAATTATCAATGGCTTTCTCCGATTTCCAATTGCGATATGGTGATGTCTACCATATAGAGATTCTTCTCATTTAAGCGAAACAAATGTTTATTTCCTTTTGAAAAGTGTTTTATATTAAAGCGTGTCGCATCGGGGAATTTTCAATTGACGACAAAGAATTTATTAAAAGTGCTCCGATCATGCGATTGCGATTGATCGCATCGCATCGGAGATATGTAAATGAATAACTTAAATCCTTTGCGATTGGTGATTTTTGATTGAACTAATCGCATCAGAGATTTTTGAACATGTATATAAAACTTCTCTTAAAGATTTCTCCGATTTCCGATTGCGATTACTGTCCATGAGACCTTTTTCAAACTGATTTATTTTATATGATAAAGTCTTTTATTATTTGACCGGATCAGAATTTTTTTAATGTTGTATTTGTTTGTACACACTTGGTAACAAAGATATGCAATGAGTATTTCAAAACAATGAATATTTATTTCTAAGTCTTTTATTTCTATATGAAAAGAAAAAGGGACCCTATTTCTAAATGAATTTTATTTTAAAATTCAGAAAAATGGAGGGTTGTTGTATAGTACAACAATTGGCGATTCACTGAAAGAAATAGTTATCTCTGAAAAAATAAAATGAACACTATATTTATAGTAAGTAAATATTTTTAAAGATAATGAAAACTATCTTAGGATAATTCAAATAAAATCTAACTATGAAAAAGAAATAAAAATTATTCACAATTTCTTTCTAATTCATTAAGAACAAAAACATTTTTGGGTTATCTCAAGCTTTGATTGGTTGTTAACAATGAAGTAAGTGGATTTTTCTAAGTTTGGTTTTTATAATATACTCTATTGTCATAGGCATTGCCTCTGCTGCCTGCAAACATTCATAGTCTCGACAGGGTTACCTTTTAACCATTAACCATTCATTGTCCCATCCAACTAAGATTATGACTTTTTAAAAGATAAATTCATAAGACATATTATCTCATGTTTTTGTATTTTACTTATTTTTTAATTTTAAAAGCCATTGTTCTGGTTTGGTTGTCAGTTAATAACAATGTCATTCACTAGTTGTAATTAAACTGAACAAGCTGGCTCGTGATGAGACCCCTTGTCTTATATTTATAAGCCATTACCCTGTTTTGATATGCAGTATTGGTAATGTCAGTTTCATTACTTCTTATGAACATGGTAAGTCGGCTCATGATGAGACCTCTTATCTCTTAAATTTTAATATAATTTCTTAGAATTACATTCTAAAAAATCACAACTTAAATGGATGGGGTGAAATAGTTTTATCCTTAAGAATCAACAGATGACAATTTTCAGAGTTTCTTGAGTACCAAGACTTGAAAAATCTTTACTTTTATAGATAACCTTTCTCTGCTCAATAAACTTATAATGATTTACATTTTACTCAAGTTTTCAAAATATTATGCAAATAATTGAAATAATATTTCAAAGTTTAACATCTTATTTTAAACTATCAAAAGACTGTGATCATTTCTTTAAAAATTCTTATTTACACAAAATAAATATTTATAATATTCTTCCTAAGAAATTTTCTAATAGTAAACAGTCAATTAGAGACTTATTAACAACTTTTATTTACAAAACAAAAACCTTGCAAAAGGAATATGTACAAGTAATAAGGGGTTACCTCCTTATGAAAAGAATTTCTTTAAGACAAGCCCATTTACAGGAAGAGATTCTCTCTTTCCTGTTAAATCTTGAAGTATGAATGTATTTGAGCCTATCTTTTCAACAATCTGAAATGGTCCAAGCCACATTTTCTGAAATTTGGTATGCTTACCTTTTTCTTCATGTGCTTTATCCCATTTCAGAACAAGATCACCAATTGACAAAATCTTTGAGCCGGAAGAACTTGCATCAAAAGAAGATTTTACGAGCTATTGATTTTTCATGAATAGCTTTTGCTTTATCTCTATTTTCTTCTAGTTTAAGGATTTGATCATATCTCAATTGAATGGATGAAGAAGGATTTTCTTCAATAAATTGCACTAGGGCTAATGATGGAAGAGCTAAATTTGATGGTATCACAGCTTCTTTTCCATAAACTAAATTGAAAGGTGAAGTTCCTATTGAAGCTTTTTTAGTAATACGATCAGCCCATAGTGCAAAGATTAAAGAATTGTGCCAATTCTTTTGATTTTGATCAGTGGTCCTTTTAATGATTTTGATAAGATTTTTGTTAGTGGATTCAGCCAAACCATTACCTTGTGGATAATAATTTGCTAAATATTTCAATTTAAAACCTCTTTTGATTGCAAATTCCATTATATTGTTTCCAGAAAAATAAGATGCATTATAAAAAACAAGAGCGTTAGGTACACCAAACCTGGTTATGATGAATTGATCTATGAAATCAATAATTGTATCAGAATTGGCTACCTCCAAAGGGATTTCTTCTACCCATTTCATAAAGTAATCAGTTGCTGTAAGGATGTATTTTTGCTGTTTGGAAGAATGAGGTACTATCTCACCAATAATGTCAAGCCCCCATTGCTCAAATGGTTGTTCAATATTTACTGGTTGTAAAGGAAAAGCCGGTTTTCTTTGTCTGCCACTTGCAGTTTGACAAATTTTTCACTTTCTTACATAATTATGTGTATCTTTAAAAAGGGTAGGCCAATAATAACCAGCATGGATTATTTTGTGAGCTGTAGTGTCACCTCCAAAATGACCGCCTACTGGTCCATCATGTAATTCCTGCAACACCTTTTCAGCTTCAGTCTTTTCAAGACATCTTAATAGGATTGAGTCATAATTCTTTCCGAATAACACATTATCAATGATTTCATATTTAATTGTCTTCAGTCTTAAAGCACGTTTGTTCTTATAGCTGAGATTAAAATGAGCATACCCATTTTTTAAGTAATAGATGAGATCAACATACTGAGATTCAGAATCTGTAACACTTATCTGACTTACTTGAATATCATTATCTGAATGTTGATTCTCTGGTATGTTATGAGCTCCTACCAATAATCTGCAAAAACCTTGTCCTCTAACAATATTAGCTGGTTTAATATCAATATCATATTCTTGCAAAGTTGTTACCCAGTTAGCTCTCTTTTCTCCTACTTATTTTTGAACTAATAATTGTCTCACTGCAGAGAATGGAACAATGATTTTTGTATGTGTTTTTAAGAGAAAAGGTCTAAAATGTTTGATTGATTTAAACACAGCAAAGGCTTGTCTTTCAACATCGGAATAATTAAGCTCAGCTCCTTGCAAATTTGAGCTAAAGAAAGAAATTGGTGCTTCAATTTTCTGATCATTGAGCTATGTTAAAATAACAGCATAAGATGTTTCGGTGGCCAAAGTATACAAAGTAAAATCTTTAGAAAAATCAGGGGTATTCAATGCTGGTGCATTAATGATTGCTTGTTTGATTTCCTCAAAGGCTTCTTTCTCTTTATGCCTCCATTTGAATACTGAATTTTTCTTGATCATATTTTGCATAGGTAAAACAATTTGAGAAAAAAGAGGAATGAATCTTTTTACAAAATTGATTTGCTCAAGAAATAATTGCATGGATTTTTTGTTATGAGGTAAAGAAATATCAGAAACTTATTTCACTCTATCTGGATCAATATATATACCATATTTTGACACAACAAATCCTAAGAGTTTTCCTTCATCAAGAGCAAAGAAATATTTCTTTGGATTTAAGGAAATACCAAACCTTCTACATCTTTCAAATATTTGCTTTAGATCATGTAGATGATTGGTTCTTTTTTTTGAAAATACCATTATGTCATCAATATAAATAACAACTGATCTATTGATTAGACCTTTAAATGCTATATCCATGGCTCTTTGGAAAGTTGCTCCTGCATTTATTAGACCAAAAGGCATTTTCTGATAAGCATAGGTTCCCCATTTGGTTCTGAAAGTTGTTTTCAATCTGTCATCTAGATGAACTAAAATTTGATTATAGCCTGAAAATCCATCAAGAAAGGACATAAGTTCAGAACCAACTACTTTTTGAAGTATTTGTTCCATGGTTGGTAATGGGAAATTGTCTTTTAAACATGCCTTGTTTAAATTTCTAAAATCAATACAGATTCTTATATCACCATTTTTCTTCCTTACAGGTACCATATTGGAAACCCAATTGGAATGCCTTACAGGAAAAATGATTTTGGCTTTCAAAAGTTTATTAAGTTCTATTTTGATTTTACCCTCAAGATTTGGATGAATCTTTCTTAACTTCTGTTGAACAGGTTTAACATTTGACAACATTGGAATTGTGTGCTGAATAACAGAAGTATCATAGGTCTTTAAATCCTCATAATTCCAAGTAAAGATATTTTTATACCTACTCAGAAGTTTAATGAAAGCATTCCTTTCCTCTGGAGTTAAATTGAGTCATAAATTAACATTTTGAGGATTAGAGTCAGAGCCAAGATTTACTAATTCAAACTTCAAAGTGGAACTTTGAAGTTTAGCATTGGTAACTTTCTTGAATCTGTCTTTTATATCATATAATTCCTCCAATTTAACAACAGATTTCGGAATGGGATTTTCATTACCTTTTGAGGCAATTTGCAAATCATGATCATCCTCATCAATAATTTGTTCATCATATGATTTCTATGAAGTCATGAAATTCAAAATTTCTTGATCATGATAGAATACTCTCCAATTTGTGACATTATCTGGGACAGATGGGCGAAAAATCAACACTACTGAAAATCTATCAGGATTGCAATCTTCAGCAGGAAGGAGTTTGGATGCAACATTAGCTAACAAGTCAGCTGATGTATTTTGATTCCTAGGTATAGAAGAAATATTGAATGCTAAAAAATGAGTGGTAAGATCTTGCACTAGGGTTTGATAGTGTTTAAGATGTCCTGAAAGGAAATGGATAGTATTCCTAACTTGTTTTATGACAATTTCGGAATCACCAAAGACTTTCAAGTATTTAACATCTAACCCTATAGATTTATAAAGTCCTTGAATCAAGGCTTCATATTATGCAGTATTGTTTGTACACTCAAATTCTAACCTACAAGATAGCATGGTTTTCTCTCCATCTGGATCAATTAAGATGCATCCTGCTCCAGCTCCATCACTAGATTTTGATCCATCAAAATATAATGACCAAAATAAAGATTTATCTATTGGCTTATCTACAATTACATCAGAAATATTTACAATTTTGGAAGAATCAAATTGTGAAAATTTTCTATTTGAGAAACAAAAGTATCTATAGAAAAGGGTAATTGTGGTGCTTTGAAGTTCCCAAAAAATGAATCAGCAGAATAACCTCCAAGAATATTGTTGTTGAAAGCCACAGGTTCATTAGATTGTTCAAATTCAGTGACAGTGTGCATCATATGTTTTTCTCGTTCAACTTTGATTTGATTTGGTTTCCCTTTGTAAGGAAGCCACATATGTGAATAATCAATTGCGATATAACCATTAAGTTTTGCAGACCAGTCCCTGCTTAAGACTAATCCATAGAATTCAGGAATATCTGCAATCAAAATATCAATTCTTTGGACAATCCTAGGATCGGAAGCTAGTCTGATAGTAACTGAATTGATTTCTCCTACAACTTGAAATTTAGAGCAATCTAGTTGAACAATATGAACTGTCGATTTTTGTGGTT
Organism: Pinus albicaulis; assembly: GCA_034641835.2. NCBI lineage: Eukaryota > Viridiplantae > Streptophyta > Pinopsida > Pinales > Pinaceae > Pinus > Pinus albicaulis. The sequence continues at coordinate 1,128,792,628 of CM076574.1, forward strand.
CAATATTCAATTTGGCACAAACAGAAGTAGGCATTATATTAAAGGATTCTCCAGAATCGATTAAACAATTATGCAGATTCTTATTATACATTTCATAAGTCAAAAGAAAAGGAGGAGTCTCAGAATTTGATATTTCTCCAATGAGTACAGTATCGGTGGCATCTACTTTATCTGGTGGTTTTCCAGTGCCTTTAGCTTCTTTTGCAACTACACCACTTGGTAAAGGAGAAATTGGTGTAGCATTTAACTCTTTTAATAGCAACATCTGCTGGTGTTTGAGTTTTCTAAGTTCATGTAAGGAAATGTTTGCTTTAATCTTTTTCATGTCTTCAACAATGTTATAATCCATAGGATTTGATACCACTAAAGTCTTTGATGTTGATGTAGGAGGATTAGAATATGGCTGATTTTGAGTAGGTAATGGAGAAGTTTTCTTTGCAGGGGATTTGTATTTGGTACTTGGAGTTGTAGTTTTCTTTTTAGGAGCTATTTGTACAGGCTCCAATGTAGATTTACTCCTAGTACTTACAGGCATGGCTTCTTGATCTACCTCACTATCAAAATTAGGGAGAATAAAATCCCACATTCCATGTAATTCAACTATTTATTCATTCTCTTCTTCTTCATATGATACTAGAGGTGTATATTCTTCTTCTTCTTCTTCCTCTTCTACATTAGAGATTGAATTTGGAGGTTTAGTTTCAACTGGATTTCTTTTGAAATTTCGGAATGGTTTTTTGGTAGAAGTTTCAGCTACTTGTTTTTTTATTTCAACCATTTCATTCGACATGGTTTTAAGAAATTTCTGTAAACCTTCCATGTCGTATGGGTCTTTGGCCGTCTTTTTCCTCGAATCATCTTTGAAGCTGACCTTCTTGTATTTCCTTTGCTCAATAGCATTTTTATTTTCTAGAGAAACAATTTGTTTTTCTACTGTAATAGCCTCTTTCATATTCTCATCTAAAGTAGGTTTTGTAGCTCTATCTACAAAAATTGCTATGTTTGAGGGCAAAGAAGTCATGTACCATTCACTTCTGACTTGTTCACTAGGCTTTGAATCTATAGGGATTTTGTTCAAAATTTTGTTGAATCTAGCGTTGAAATCTTTAATGGGCTCCTTGGGTTCTGTCTTCAAATTTGAGAGATCGTTGATTAAAGTAGCTATTGATCTGTCATCTCCGAATTTGGTTAAAAAATGATCTGCAAAAATATCCCAACTTGTTATCCTGAAGGTAATGAAAAGTACTAGGATCCTGCTGCCCCTTGAAGAGTATAAGGGAATAGTCTGACTACAACATCTTCTTCTACGACTCCATTCAAATTTACAGCCAGCATAAAGTTATTGATGTGTTCTTCAGCTTGAATGTTAAGCTCTGGAATGAACTTTGGAAGCCATTTTCGAGGATTTTCAGGTAAATCATGTAAAGGTGCAGGCATGTTGACAGCCCCTGGACTAGCCCATGGTCTCTATGCCATTATTGCAACAATGGTTGAAGGAGTAGTAGAGACTGGTGGTGTCGGAACAGAAGTTGTTGGAATAGATGATGTTGAGATTGATGATGATTGAGCAGATGATGTGGAAACAACTGCACTTTGTTGAGTTGGGGTTTTGGAAACCGGTGATTGAATATGAGATGAAGAACTTATATCACTTTCTGATTCCGATTGAGTTCTTCTTGTCTTGAATCTACTAGGTAAAGGGAATTCTTTCGGAGGAATACCAAGTTTTTCACTTTGTATTCCAGTAAGAGGTTTTGAAGAAACAAATTCTGAGCTTACACTACCTTCAGATATTTCAGAATCATCTAGAGATAATGAGAATCCTTTCAATTTATGGATTAAATCTTGTACTTCAGGAGACTCAGGATTTTGGTTGTCTGATTGCTTTGAGATTTTGGTAGTGGGTGTTTGAATATTCTTCTCAATTCCTTGTCTAGGATTTTGTAATTCAGAAGAAATTGAAGAAGTTAATGAGGGTGTTTTGCTCTTAGAATGGCCTGTGGATAAAGATTTACTTGCCATTCATAGCTTAGGCCCTTCCTCTAGCACCAAAAATGTTGAAGCCTAGAAAATCTCTGCTTCAAACATTGGGGAAAACCACCTGGTCGGGACCGTAGGATAGCTTCTTATCTGTTTGGTATGGTGGCTCTAACTGGATTGAAAGGACCAGTTTCCTTATAACTAATGGGCTGGTGATGGGTTGATTTGGATGAGTGAAAATGAGACTAAATGACTGAAATAAAACTATCTAATTTAATCTAAATACTGATAAATAAATTCTAAAACTAACCCGGGTATCATATGTGAATATAACTTAGAATTATTCCAATTGAACAATAACCATAAAAATGTATTAGAGTTTAATTGAAATTGTGTAGTAACAAATAAAGATAACTCTGTTTAATAATTTAAACAGAGTTATATTAGCATATTGTATTCATCATTGTATATCATCTTACATACATTTATGAAAAGTGAATATTTATAATATACTAAATAATGATATATAGAGAAATATTATGAAAACGAAATATATATAAATGATAGAAAATTTAAAAGAGAATATCATATAACAAAAGAAATTAACAGTGAATAGATAAAAATACCTTATCCATCTTGAAAGTTTCAAATGAAATCTAATACTCTGATCTAGTAATTCCAATGCAAAATCAAATCCAAGGTACAGAAATGAAACTCTTTAAAGACAATTCCGCATAAAATCACCAGATGTGATCCTCTATAAAATATAAGAGTCAGTGGAGTACAGAAATGTAATCTCCAAGTCAAAAATATTACAACTCAGGACCCCCTCTCCAATGCATGAGAGGGGTTTAAATATGAAATTACATGAAAACAGAATCCTATTACTACTGCTACAATCTATTAACTTTAAAAACAGAAATTCTATCTTTATGTAGAACTAATTCATTGCTTTTCCTTCTCGCTCAATGTAGCCAGGTGGCAAATTTTCAGCATATCCTGGACTTCCGATGGATGACTCATCTTGGAATGTAACTGTCTGGCGTATGTGGCATCAGAGAATTCTAGAATTAAACAATCGACAGCATTTGGTAAGCATTTAATAGCTAATTGTTGATTGAGTGGCTTAATCAGATAAGTCCACATATTGTCCCAAGATATTGTTTGAAGTTTGTTGATCTGTTGATTTTTATTCATCATTTCTTCTTTCCATCTGCAATCGATTTCTTTAACTTTGAATAAACTTCCTGGAACACAATCTGAAATGAGATTACATGTATACAAGATGTTATTGATAAATTGTGTTATATTACCCGTCATGCTTCTAGCTCTTGATATAGATCTCTCGGCTTTCATCAACTGCTGTTCCCACTCTGTAAACAGGATTTCCTTATGTCTTTATTCTATCTGAGGTAGATTAGCTTTTCTACGTTTTCCTGTATCTTTCCAAGTAAGAAATTCAGAAATCCTTTGATCGGCATCATCAATTTCTTGCCTGAGAGTAACTATGTCTTGTATTAAAGATGATGTGATATCATAAAATGGTTCTGCTTGTGTCAATTTTAAACAAAAATTATTTAACTGCTGAGACAACAGTTTATTGGCTTCAAGAGCCTCCATTTTGAATTCATTTAATTTGGGAAAATCTTTGAATTTATCTAAAGCTGCTTGAAATTCTTTTTTTGCACAATCTTTGTGTTCTTTTCATCTTGTAACAGATTTTATAGCTTTGAAATCTCTTGATTCAACTTTTGTTGATTGCTTAAAGCTTGTTCATCAACTTTCTTCTTTTCTGTGGCAAGCTCCTCTTCTAACTCTTTAAACCAGAGATTTTGATCTTGTAATTTTTGTTCTAATTGAGCAATCTTCTGCTGATTTACATTAGCTTGTTCTTCAAGTAAAGCTAGATGTAGATATTTTTGGGTTATCAACTGAGAAACCTCTGCAGCTTTATGAATTGTCGCAGCACTGTATGCTCCTGCATATTGGGACAACTTAGTTAGATCCTCAGAAGGATTCACTTCAGCATTCTTATAAAAAATATTCATGAACTCCTTCCGTGAAGCTGAAAACATGTCTTGATCGATCTTTCTTCGCTTGCTCTAATTTTTAACAACAACTTTATGTCTAGGACTGTAGAATATATTCAAGGGAGAAATTTATTCAATCTTCAATATAATCTGCCCTGTAGGATGTTCAGGAATGATTTCAACGTCCTGATCTTCTTGCTCTTTCTCTTTAGGATCATCCTGCAGTCGTAATTGGTGAGCGAATTGATTATACTGCTTCAACAATTGAGAGGAAACATTAAGATCAGTAGAGTCTACAATTTTCTCATTAGTTTCGTTTCCTCCAAGTTGTGTATTTGATTTCTCTGTCTTTCCTTCTTGTTTATCAGTTTTGCTGTCTGAACCTTCCTTTTGACTATGCACATTAGTATCAGTGCTTGTGCATTCCTTCTCTGTTTGAGCTGTGGACTGTTGATCAGTATTTTCTTCGGATTTGTCATCAATGATCATCTTTTTAGTATGTACAACAGGATCATTTCCTGTTACTTCTTTCTGTGTCTGTACAATGGGCTGGTCAGTAGATAACTGTGTATTGGCCTTACTGGTAGATTTTTCTCCTACTGTTTTGCCAGATTTATCTTCTATCTCTGCCTCTTGCATAGGAACTCTTAGTTGATCTAGAGGAATTTTCAACAATCTTTGCTTCTGAATAACATAAATTTATTCATTTCTTCTTTCTGAAATTTGGACTTGACCAAATTATAGACTTAAGAAAAATCATTTAATGAAACAAACAAATCATCAAACTCATCCGGTTCATGCTCGAATCGAGCAATCGAAACTGAAGAAGTAACATTAAAAGCTATCTTTTGTGGATCATACTCTCTCCCCAGTATTGTTGCGAATTTAAAATTATTTATTTTGACGACTTCCTTTTCTACATGTTTAAAGTCATTCAAAGTAAAATGTCCACAATTGAATGGAAATCAAGGCCACATTCTTTTCTTACTATTGCTCAGAGATCTGGACATTCCTTCAACTGTCAATTGATAGGATATTTCTTGGGCTAAAAGTTTATCTGGGACAATAAGAGGGAGAAAATGGGGCTCCACAATACTCCCAAAAATCCTGACATACGTGAATTTCTCTTCTCCAAACCAGTATCCTATTGAGGATAAGTCAATTTTAGCTTTGTCGGAGAATCTAGGGGGAAAGCGATTGAAAATGGTTTGAAAGACTGGAATAAGGAAACCATGACATATCTTATACACATGATATTTGAAATGAACTTTCCAAAGGAGTTTATGATATATATGAATCGGAGTGGGATCTTTAGCAATCCATTTCCATCCTAACAAGGGAAACTCAGAATTAAAACAAAGAGCGTCTAGAATATAAGCACAAAAGAAAAAGGGGGTTGCATTTCCGGCGTTTTTATCTTTCCTATACTCGAGAATCCTATTAGCTATCCTATCAGAGAGGATGACATCCCAGTCCATAATTTTGGAAATGATAGAAGATAGGATTAAAGGAACCATTTGTATCGAAAACCTAGCAGAATTGTCATTACCAAATAATCTACACATCATGGCAGCGACATAGCAATACGGGGGTAAAAGAGATTCTACTGAATACATACCAGATGATTCATTTTTGGGCTTTTCAGGATTTTTTCTCCATTCTTTGATAGTTTCAGATTGGACCTTATTGTTATCAGCAAACTCTTTGACAAATTCTTTGTTATAAACCTTCTGTGGATCAGGAAGATGATACATTGCCTTAATGTCTTCTGGTTTAAATGATCCAAAAGATGCTCCAGAAGCCGAAATAAACATTTTGTTATTTATTTCCACATTATCGATGACCCATTGAATCACATCATAACTAGGCATGATGTTTGCTCTGGCTGCAATTCGATGTAGGAATGAATTTTCAAGTGTTCTATCAGTAACTTCAGAGTCGAAATCTGAGTTATCTTCATCAAGAATTGATATCTTAGCTATTGTGACTTTAGGGTTTTCACTCTCCAATAGATTATAAACTCCTTCCCATGTCATTCTGTCGAGCCCTTGACATGATGTATCTGTAACTAGTTTCAGCTTTGCTGGCTTTTCCTTTGAGACTGTAGGAATCTCAACAAACTTAGCGGCAATAGCAGTCTTGGTTCTTCTTGTTTTCTTTGACATTTCTGTGTCTAGTATTGTTTCCCTCTGTCTGTGAATGAAAGGGTTTGGTGCTCTTTGATTCTGCAGGGCAATGAGCTCTTTAGTCGTGATAAACAAGCAAGCGAAAGGATAAAAAATTATGAACTCGTAATTCATTAATTTATTGATTCCGTATAACACTTAAATGTTTTCATTGAGTCACACTCATGTATTCAAAACGAAATTATAAACCAATACTCATTTGATTTTTTATTGAATGTTGAATGTACAATTGGAGATTTGGCGCTTATGAAATATTATAAAATTACCTATTTTGAATTCTTCCAATGTGATGAATGTAGTATATTAAATATCAATCGCATCGGAAGTATTCAAATGGTACATAGATATCACAATACAGATTTCTCCGATTGCCGATTTCGATTGCAAACTTCTACGGTTTCCGATTAGATGGTGGTATATCGCATTGAGGAGTTTCAATTGAAAAGAATTATCAATGGCTTTCTTCGATTTCTGATTGCGATATGGTGATGTCTACCATATAGAGATTCTTCTCATTTAAGTGAAACAAATGTTTATTTCCTTTTGAAAAGTGTTTTATAATAAAGCGCGTCGCATCGGGGAATTCTCAATTGACCACAAAGAATTTATTAAAAGTGCTTCGATCATGTGATTGCGATTGATCGCATTGCATCAGAGATATGTAAATGAATAACTTAAATCCTTTCCGATTGGTGATTTGCGATTGAACTAATCGCATCGGAGATTTTTGAACATGTATATAAAATTTCTCTTAAAGATTTCTCCGATTTCCGATTGTGATATGAGACCTTTTTCAAACTGATTTATTTTATATGATAAAGTATTTTATTATTTGATCGGATCGGAATTTTTTGAATGTTGTATTTGTTTGTACACACTTGGTAACAAAGATATGCAATGAGTCTTTCAAAAAAATGAATCTTTATTTCTAAGTCTTTTATTTCTATATGAAAAGAAAAAGGGACCCTATTTCTAAATGAATTTTATTCTAAAATTTAGAAAAAGGGAGGTTTGTTTTACAGTACAACATGTTGGTAGGATTATCAGTTATTATTTATTAATAGACACAATAAATATTTTAACTTCCTATTTATCTGAAGACTTTCTAACCTTTTCATTTCCTAATATAAACAACCTTGATTTCCATGCAAAACATGGAAATATTGTAAAGCCCATTAGATGTTATTTCGATTATGAGTATATTTTGTATTTTATATAATCTAACAATTGTGTTTTTCTTTATTTCTGGCTATTAATTTCTAAGACCTATGAATGTTTAAAATATTACATACCCATTTATGAGCGTTTGTATCTAACATAAATCACCATCTGCTGCAACAACCCTTTTCTATGGCAGCATGTGATGAAATTCAACAAAACCAAAATTTACGTTTTTTTGTTTATAAGTTAGACTACATCTATTTTATTGTGCAGAGAAAAATATTACATATCTCTTCCTCCAGACATGGCAAGCCAATTCCAGGGGGAAGTATCAAGAGTTTGAAACCAGAAAACAGACTACCCTAGTTAGGGAAACTAGTCCACTAGTAGCACAAAATAGATGCTGCCCAGAATGGGAAACCAACATACACAGTAGTGAAATTTAAATTAAATTTTGAGAGCGAAGAATTCCAAAGCATGTTTAGACTAGAGAATGCTACAAAAAAACTAGAAAGAGAGAAGTACACCCTGCAATTGAAACTAGTGTGGACCATCATTCTTCTTGCTAGAGTTGGGTTATTCCTCCTCGATCCTGTAAGCATAGAATGAGTCTTCATCCTCCTTTCTTAGTGGGTGGATAGTGACCTAAGGATGTGGCGACCATGGCATGTCTAGCTAATTGGAGGTGGCCATGAGTTGATTGCTATCCTCATTCTTATCTCCTACGTCGTTGTTTGAGCTTCTACCATCCTCAGAACTCGAATTGCCGCTGGTGGAGTGGCTTCTATTGGAGGCACTCTGCACAAGGAGAGCCTTCATCTTGCGAGGGATAAATTCCATCTTAGGCAGGATGGTTGACTTTCATGGGCACTCTTTGGGCTGAATTCTTGAGGAGGCCGAAGGGGAGACAGGTGGCTGCAAGGATAATTTGGATGAAATATTAACAGGGTCGAGTCTGCTCGGCTCCTCCCACCCCACTCAAATATTCAGTTCCCTACCCATGGCATGCGATAGAGGTGTTTTGGAGGGCAACCCATGGCCTCCAGATCTTCTACACCACATACGGTGATGCCATGGCATGACACGCGAAGGAAAACAAGTGCAGGATAGGGAGGGAGTGCTCGGCAGCACAAGAGAGGAGATGCCACCACCTAAGAATGTCGTGGGAAGGCTAAGACAGGGCTGAGTAGTGCTAAGAACCAAGGGTCGAAAGGAGGAATGGCAGGCATGCAAAGATAACAGAAGGGAGAGCTGAATGGAGGCCGAATGAGCATGGGTAGTAGGCTTAATAGCCATGGTGACGAAATCGAGAGATCTTGATTCTCTACAGCAAGAGAACCTCATAATGAAGGTGGGGAAGTGTGAATTTAAGACAGGCTTCCTTAAGCATTTAACGTTGAGCTGGCGACCATGTGTGGGCATGTGGGCTGGACAGTTGTCCCACCACATGGCGCCCAGGTGGCCCCTCTGATCACGGCAAAACAATCGCATCCGAGTAACCCAAATTTACGTATTATTATTCCATTAACAAAACAATTAATTTAAACTCACCTTTAACACAAAATGAACAGAGCATGAATAATAACTATACGTCTTTAACATAACATGGAAGAAAGAGGATTGACATATTTAGAAGATCTGAATTTAAACTCATAGCAAGGTGCAATCTCTTGTTCCGTTGCTATTGCTCCATTGCTACAACTTTAATCAATTATCACAACAGTACCAGCTTCCAAATAGTTAAAACAAGAGAAAAAAAAGAACCACATATAGCCACTGGATTAGTTTCAAGTACCACATCACAGTCGTTTGTATTTAAATCAACTATAAATATACTCCTTTAACATAGCACAGAAGAAATGTGATCTAGATATTTAGCAGAGTTTAATTTTATCTGATGGAAGCTAGGGGAATTTTGCTCCATTACTAAATCTTTAATCATTATCACAACAGTACCATATTCGAAATAGTTAAAATAGGGGAAAAAACACCACATACAGCTAGTGAATTAGTTTCAAGTACCACATCATAGTATTTTATACTTAAAATCAATCATATTTAAAATGACTAAGTTTATCCAATCATTAGCATTGAACTACTTTCTTTATCAACATTTATGAGAAAATTAAATATTTATTTATTTAAATTACTAATATACTTTTATATTTTCTTAAACATCGAATAATTACTTATATGGTAATATATTTGTGTATCTTTATTCATTCTCCCTTTCTATGATTGAAATCACACTAAAATTAATGATTTTTTTTAGTATTTATGTCTATTACTTTTTATATAAATAATCATTAATAAGTAATGTAATTTATCATTTTAAACATATATTTAATAATAAGAAACACATCTAATATTTAATAGATAATATTTATCATTAAAAGATATTATAAATACGCTTAAGTTTAATTATTTGTATATTATATATAAAATATTGTTATATATTTTATAATTTTTTATATAATATTTAAGAATATTATAATGTAGGAGTAAAATATATAATATGTAAAAATACTATAATACAAAAGAAAAATATAATGACACAAATAATTGATTGCAAATTGGAATTTTTAGTAAATGAAAAATGCTTCTAAATGGTTTTGAAAATTTTCTAATTTCTAATCAATAATAATAATTAACATATTCATATAAATTAAATGGTTGGTAAATGTGAATAGACATCAAAACACCTACATGATACATCTCACATTCCCAAAATTAAAAAAATAAACAAAAATTAGATAATAAAATTAAAATTTTATTTTTAATAATAATTTTTATTTAACTAATTCTTCCCGAAAAATCACAGTATCATTAGGAGGGCCAAAATGTTTCGAACTACCCGGTGTAGTTCATCTCCTAATGATATTGTTGTTTTTGTGAAAGAATTAGTTAAACAATTATGGATCACAGTACAATCTGAAATTATTATTATTATTATTAATTATAAAAAGAATTAATGTATGAGTTAAACATATAGACATTCAAAAACAACATGTAACAATATTCTTAATCATAAAGATTAGCCTCCATTTTATCATTTAGAGTTTTTACTTGTTAATAGGCTCTTACTAATGCCACATGCCCATAAAACCATAATTCATGTTCATATGACAATTTTTTTTAATTGATGAATTTATTTAGAAACACAAAGATGACATAACCACTTTTGAGATAAATCTAAACTTTTGATAAGTGACTCTACTACTAAAAATATTGTAGAAAATTTCATGAAGACTAGATCCCTACCATCCTCCTAATCATTATTAATAATTAAATAAAAATCTAAAATAACAATTATTTCAAGGAATAATGTATTTTAAGTATCGTTGAAATTAGAAATATTAATTGTGAAAAACTAATTAAAAACAAAACGTACTCTTATTAAAAATAAAAAATTGAATTCAAATAACTAAATAGCAGGAAGAAGGTCTGAAAATCATGGACACTGAAGACTTGTGAATTATAATCTTTAAATAGAGAAAGTGAGAGAAAGTTGACAAATCTTGAAAATAAATTTTGTGGAGCATTGAGAGTGTAAAGTTATATATTAAAGCTCATAATAATTTCTCTTTAATTAATTTTATTCGTGATATTTTCTTTTCCATAAATACATAACCCTAAATTTTAATCTAAGTCATGAACATACTCTATAAATGAAAAATAAATCCGATTTCGTTACTTATAAATACAATAAAAAACTAGCATACTGGCTGACTCAACTATTTTTTTTAATAATTACCACTGCCTCATGATCTCATAGCTTCATTTCTCCCATACACAATCTTAGATTTTAATCTAAATTAACGAAATACTTTAAAATGCAGTTTCGAATGAAAGGAAAGGAAATCTGGATCGCTCATTGTTTTATTAAAGGATGAGAAATAAATATTGTTTTATTAAAGAACGCAAAAATGTTGAAGTTCTCTCTAGGTTCATTTCTAAATTTTTCATTTCCTGCCTAAATTTTCATGAAAGGCATGCAAATACTGTAACGTTCCTGCTTAAATTTCCATGGAAGGCATGGAAATACTGTAACGCTGCATGGGCTGTTATTTCACTTATAGGATTACGAAAATTCCGAGTATATTTTCTGTTTTAGATCATCTCACTATTATTTTTCTTTTATAGCTCGCTATCAATTATTTGTAAAACTCACGAATGTTTAAAATGTAAAATATCCATTTATTAGAGTTTGTATCTAAAATAAATCATCATTCTCAACAATAACCCTCAACATCCGTGATATGAGTCAATCAAACCAGAATTCGCTTGTTACTATTTCATTAAAATAACAATTAATTTAACGTAACTGAAAATGAACAGATAATTTAACCTAAACTTGAAGAGAGTATGAAAAAGAATGATAACTATAATCTTTTGACATAATATGAAAGAAAGAGTAACGACATCTTTAGCAGAGCTGATTTTTAGGGGCGAAATCTTTTGATCCATTACTAAATCTTTAATCATAGGAGTACAAAAGAGGAATGATAGGATCGGGAGTTTAACAGAGCTAGATTTTTAATCAATTGTCACATGAGTACCAGCTCATACACTTCAAAACATGTAGCTAATTGATCACCGCGTACCCATTTATCATTATCGTTTGTATTTAAAATCGATCACATTCCACTTCAAAAACCCTTTGCTACAGATGATCAACATCGATAATTATTATTACAATTAATTGAACGTAATTTTGACATAAATAGTAATGATAATAGAGAGTAGGGCTTGACCGAAAATTAATTTTACCTGAAATCTGAGCAGAATTGTTTGCTATATTGCCATATCCTAAATCAATAGTTACTATAGTGCCAACAAAAACACTTTATATTATTGTGAAAGTAGAAAAAAACTCACAAATATCGAACAAAAGTCCCATCCCATCCAAGATAACTGTTAAAACCAGTGAAAATTCATAGGCGAAAATAGAAAAACAGAAATATAAGGAAACAAAAACCATAATATGCAGAGGAAGAAAGGAAAATTAAAAGTTGTAATTAGTTGCAAGTTGAAAAAATCAAAGCGGTTGTTGCAATTCATCATCAGAAATCGGTAGAACGAATGTTTTGGCACCACTGCTACCTTAATCCATCTGTTAGAGTGAAGCACAGCAGAAACTTAAATGAACAGTCAAACACACATAGCTGAAAACATGAGACAACAGATTTAAGGCCGTTCACTCAATCAATCTAGACTAAGTTCACCAAACAGGAGATTTACAACAGCATAGTTTCTCATTTGCATTTGCCTCTACAGGCTTACATTTTATAGTTGGAAGTAGAAACTGAATCATAAATTCAATCCCAACACAAAATAAGATGCAATAATTTCACATCAGGATTAGATGCAGTCAATTTAGCCACAAATCCTATTGTTATCATATTCATCAAATTTTCTCCAAATTATTATTAGAAATCTCAACACCATCAACATGTTGGCAATGAAATTAAGGTGGCTCTGTTTAAATAAACATACATCCAACGGATGAATTTAAAAATATTTTGAACGGTGAGTTTGACAGACTTCGAAAATATTTTGTACTAATTCATCCAATGCAATTACCACCGTTAGTTTGTGTTTTTTTTATCACGTTAAAAATTGTGAGCTGGTGCTTTTTTATGAGGTTAAAATGAAAATTATCCTCATTTTGTGCCTTTTTATGGGGTTGAAGGAAAAATTATCCTAATTTTGTGTGTTTTTAAGGAGGTTAAAAGATAATTTATGGTCAGTTTTTGGGTTAAGAAAATTTGTCGTAATTTTCTGTTTTTTAGCGAGGTTAAATTTCCTTTTTTTATCGTAACATTCTGGATCTTTATTTTTTACGAGGTTAATTTTTTTTTTATTGCATTTTCATTTTCATTTTCAGATTCGAATTTCGCTGAGATTCTCTGCGTTCTAGTTCGCTGCCAAGATAATCCCCGCCATTTAATTCTTCCAATTTAACTAGTTCATCGTTGAGTTGGATACGACTTTTCAACTTTGTTTGTTTTTTTGGGCTGATTTGTAAGTGCTAGATATTTAAATAAAAATAAGAAATCGTGATATTTAATATTATTAAATATTAAAATGATTATTTCATCTCATCGACCAAATTAAACTAATCTCTATATATTATTATTAATATTACTAATTTTTTTATATATTATTATTAATATTATTGTCATTATTAAATATTTAAATAATGAAATTGTATAGTTCTTAAATGAATATATTGTTTGTGTATAAACTAGTAAGTGCATCATATGTTGTAATGGGAATGTCTTAAGGAAGAATCCTAAGAAATAGTATCATAAAAGACTGAAGTCAAAATTTTATACAATTTTTTTTATTTAGGAGTGTTTGAGTGAGAAATTTTTTGTTCATTTTAATATACATGGATTATTTTAAATTCGAATGGATACTCTAAATATAGATTTTGTGAAAACTTCTAATGACTGAATAATGAAATTTTTGTTAATTGATTGCAAGAATAAAATCAAAAGCTTGCCCCATCTTTACAAGTTAACCTAAATTACATTAATATGTATAATAATAACAACAAAATCTAAATAATCCATAATATAATTAGATGGATAAAGTGATATTTGATGTAAAAATATACTTCAACAAAGTATTAAATACAACTTAAGATGATTTGATTTCCTTGGTAAATGGAGATACTCAACATAACCCTAGGTTTGAATCTTTGAAAGTTAATAATGTTGGTTGTCCAAATTAAAACAATTTCAAATAAGCCCATGGAAATATAAATATAATTTAGAAATGAGAATAGTGAGCTTCTAATATCAAAATAGTTTAATGAGGTGGTCAACATGCTTACCGTGGCTTTCATTAGCTTAAGATGCTTAATATAATGTGAAAGGAATTATCTTTGAGTTTTCATATCCTCTAGGTTTCTGTGACTATCTCAAACACATGAACCTTCAATGGGTGTCTTAGAAACTTGGATGTATTTTTTTTTTTCTCTCAGAAAATGAATGTTGCTTTCATTGAAGATGAGGTTTGTGACAACTAGGGTTGGACATATTTAATTTGGTCATGCTTATAGCTTCAATAAAATTAAATATAATTTTTGTTTCTCATTTTTTTCCGTGTTAGATTAATTTTGCCTATGTGATAAGTCAAGATTTCTTTTACCAATGGGCTTTTTCATGGTGGTATTTCTTGTAATATAATCTATTTCATGGCTTGATTACTTTGAGGACCTTATAACTACACTTACACTGTCTCGAATAATTTATGATGTTTTGAAATAAGTATATACATACCATATTAATGAATTTATTCAAATTTGAAGTCTTGCAGATTTTTGATGCAACCATAAGCGATGTTTCTCTTTTGACAAATTGTTGGAAGATTGTAGACTTCACACAACATTAGCTAGAATCAAGCCTAGATGGTGTGGTTATTTTAAGAGATAAAATCCAATGGATGGGAATTTCCACATCAATTTACATTGGAGATGAGGTGTACCACTGCTGCATTTTTCTTATGAATTGTGTCACGTTCATCCACAATTAATTACTCATACTATTTTTTTTTTAATCCACACTTATATTTACCACATCATGGAGAAACACAAAACTAATTTCCGTACAAATAATCACCGGATCAAACGTGTTGAGATGGCATAATTAACATTGCAATATCTTGAAGTTCACTATAGTTTATCTTTGGTTGATGTCCTACATAAAATACGTGTGATCTGCATATGAATAATTGTGCACATTATTTTTGGTGGTACCTACACGTGAATGTTTAAATGACACTCGGGTTGTTTACCTCGAGCTCTGATATTCATTAATCATCGCAATTCTAAGTGATATTTTGACTTAATGCAATGATCTGTTTCGGGGTTTGGTCTTGCCACATGGTGTGTTAAACCCTCTCATCGAGGTGTAGGTGTTATTCCTTCCGGCATTGTTGTACATGGCATTTAACTCTAGGACAGTTGTAACTCATGGCTCGATTTCCACGGAAATTGCGAGGGAAAAAAATAACCTGGAGTCTTCTACCAGTCGACCAGTGTCTCAGCGATTATCACTCTCCCAAGGTGTGCTAGAAGGTTTGACTCCTCACTGGTTTAGTCTGCGTGTTTTCTTTGGTTTTAAGGTAAGAATCCCTCGACATGTTATTCCAGCTTTCCCCGGCTTACTTGCAATGTTCAAATCTGGATTTCATTTCTTTTTTTTTTCTTTCATTTTGTTTACCTTGGGTCATGATTTTTCTCACAGGTTCTATGGCTCACAAAGGAGCAAAACCCTCTCGTCTACTCGAGGAAGCTAGCATTTCAACAATTTCCTTGATGCAAAATCGACGGGTAGGGTAACCTGCCCTACAGCTTCCGTTCTGTTCAGGGTTTTCATATGTTAAGTTGTAATTCTCGGTTTAGGCTTGAATGAATATATATTTATTTTAACCCTTATCAATTTTCTGAAATGGCCAGGCTTCGCGAGATTGGAACTCTCAACAGGTAAGCTACCTCACACATTCCCTTTCTAGCTCAGAAATGTCCATTCTCAAAAGAAGTACCCTCTTGCCAGTTTTTTTTCTGACCTATGAGTTCATTAAGTTTCTAACAGGGTTTGTTTACTTGCAGGTTCATGAGTTTTCGCCATACCCTTTCCTCTGCTCTTCACAGTTTATTTCTCCTGCTGCGGCTAATGCGACTTCTTCCATTCACAGGTACCCTGTGTTGAATGAGTAATGGCAACTGTAACTCCAATGGCTTGCCTCAAAAAAAGTCTAGGGTCTAGTTTACTCGACCTAGGGTTTATAATAGCGCAAAGGCTAGATTTATCTTGTTATAATATGTCTCTGAGATTCGACTCTGTTTAAACTGTAAAAAGTATTATGGATTGTGGAGATTATGGAACCGTTTGTCTACTTCTGGTTCTATTAATGTGGCCAAGGCCTCATATGTCTATTAGTCATTTTTATTTATAGTACTCTCGCCTGGTTACCATTTACCCTCTGTTTAATCGAGGGAATAATACCCCCTTACGGAATTATTTACTGAAAAGGCAAACTATTCCACAGCTTTCTATGTGTATTTATTTTTTTAAAGAGTTAGCTGCAATTTTGTTCTCTTCTATGTGCTCGTCTGGATGGAACAAAGAAAATAATATATGAACTCATTTTCGGCCTCTGTTTTTAGTGTATTATTTTTTTATTGCATGCAAGCTACGTGTTCTTTCTTCTGTTGTATTTAAGAGCTTTCACTCAGATTTTGTCCCAAATGTGCTGCAGTTTTCACATGGTACTCAGATGCTCATATTGCTCTGTTCGTACCAATTTAGTTATATAGTTAACATCTAACCTGAGGTTTATTTTCTCTCTGTTTGTTTACGTTGAGGGTTTACTACATTTACTTGTAAGAATTTCTCTGAATTCTTGTCTTGAGAAAAAGTGTGACATTTGTCGTGCACACTACCATTCTTGCTATTTAATCGAAGTTCCAGTCCGCCGTTTGAAGGGGTTGTGTATAGATTTAAAAGAAAAACAAATCAAGAGAAGGTCAGGATTTCCACCCAGACCTCGCTCTTCAAGTTCTATGCCTCCTTAACCCTGCTATTACTTCCATAACAATAAACAGAAAAAGAAAAACAATTTCCAATGTATACTAATGCATGCACCATTGTTTTCTTTCATGTATCTCATTTCATTATTACTTCTTTCTCACTGAGCGTTTTCAGCATTCCCTCGAACAGTATGTTCATGTCTGCGTTAAATTTATATTCTTGTTTTTCCAATATAAACATTAACATTCCATTCACAGATTCTTCTTAAAAAAATAGAACCCCTGCAGAGTCTTATCACAGGTCTTTTAATGAGAGAAAGTAAAACAAGCAATACAAACTCTCTCTTTTTTCCTCTACAAAGAATATTATTGCAAGTAAAAAAAATAATCTAGTAATACAATCTTTCTTTCCTCTACACACAGTACTATTTTACTAAGATATATGAAAAACTTCATTTATACTGAGAGTGCATGCCAAATCCTTAGCCGAGCTATAACATTTAGAACTTCTCAATAGCAAATTATATACAGTAAAAGCCATGAACAATTTATTTTCTTCATTTCCTAAAAACAAAAGAAAACCTGTAGTTCCTAGTATTTCAGTTTATGAATACTTATCTGAAAAGGAAGAATAATCTCCTAAAAAATTGTCCTCCCAACCATCAAGGGAGGCTATGACGTCCTCCTCTTGCACATGTAACACCCCCAAGTTCTATGCTTTTCAAATGAGACATTTGAACATAAATCCAAAGGGGAGTGGACCCCAGTGGATGATTATTGTGTGGATGTCCTTAATTATTTAATTATGAAAAATAAATAAAATATTATGTATGCACCATGACCAGATGAGAACATGATATCATATGCCTAATCCATGAGGTGATGGAAAAGGAAAAAAGACTTTCCCCAAATCTTTCAAAAATCCTTGAAAGAAATTATTTCTAATTTAGATTTTTGAGGAAAAATCTAAATTTCCCCAATGAAGAGGAGTAGTTGGGAAGAGATGAGAAAAAGCTGGAAAAGCTGAGGAAAAGCTTAAAGCAGCTTTAAAGAGTCCCAGAATGGGAAGCCTAGGCTAAACAGGAATAAAGCATCCTGAAATTCTGGACGCAGAATTGGAAACATGCTTGGGGAAAGCACAGCTTAAATAAGCTGCTCCAGAACAGATTGAGGCTAGTCTGTTCTAGGGAGGATCTCTGCTCGGGGGTGAATCCTGGGAGATAAAGAGGATTCTAAGGTTGGGAGGACTGGTCATAGTAGAGGTGTGCATGCATAAATTTGGAGATATCTGTAAGTCTGTGTTAATCATATCCCTGTTTTATGAAATTGTGATGTTATATTCTTTTATGCAATTTATGAAATTGTGATGTTCTATTCCTTTATTCAATTTATGAAATTGTGATATTATATTCCTTTATGCAATTTATGAAATTGTGATGTTATAGTACATTATGGAATGTATGAATGGTTATGTTAGGTTGCATTATGCATCTGTTAGATGGTTTCATGGTTCAGTAACTTATGTAATTGCAACTACAGCTACTGACAGAAGAGACAAATGGGTGGGTGTAGAGATGAGTACATTGAAATAATGAGGTTTGAGATGATAGATCAATTGAGAAACCAATATAATAACTATGGATAGGTATAGATGGCTATCCTTTAAAGGAGTATTTAATTTCTGTGTGTATAAACAAAAGATGTTAACAAACCAGTACCCATGAACATTAAGTTCCAAACAACTAAATCTATCATCACAGTACTGATGGTACAGAATTCACTGTGATCAATAACAGAAAGTAGGGAACAACAATCCTCAGCTGTGTAGAATTTACAGTATTCTATTAAAGGTAATGGTACACCTATGGAAGTAGAAGTTGAATCCTAACTAAGTACGAGGATCTAACACTAGGGATTCAAAACTATCCAATTCAGTATTCTCTCCTTCCTTTGGAGTGAAGCAAGAGGAGCTGTTTCCTAGTTTCCATGGAAACAGCTGAATCTGTACCATAGTGTCATACATGTTGAATGGTTATAACAGACAAATAAGGGGGGGGAAAGCCTATTGCAAAATCTATTGTGAAATAACAGTCTGTGTGTGGGAAGATTGTAAGCATGTGTAAAATACCATGAACAGAGCATCTGGTTACCATCCATAGAACTACTGGGAAGGTAGTGGAGCAATGGTGGTGGTGCGTGAAGATAGTGTATGCGAGGGGAGGCATACATCTGTACTTCGATAACTAAGGTGCCTTTGTATTGAAAATAGCGAGCCGACCAGGCGGGAAGTTTGATTGAGGCCTAGTGATCATCACTGCCACAGGCTGAGACATACAAGGTAAAAATACGTGAATATAAAGTCTATATGGTGAAAGAAGGAGGTGGCCAAAATCATCTTGGAAATTCTTTGTGTTCCCTTAGTGAGTCGAAATCACAAAGATCTAAACACGAGATAGTACGCATTGTAGGCAGTGGGTATAAAAATTTTAATTGTTATCGACGCAGAAAGCGGAGAATGTTAAGTTAGGTTATATGGGTAGCACTCATCGTAGGGGTGATGAATATAGACCTATTAGGAATATAGACCTTACGAGAGACCTGTTGAAACCTCATTCAGAGTAAAATGAACCACTTATAGAAGAGGAGTTAAGAAATTTAGGAGGAGTAACCATGAGGTATAATGGATGTTATTAAATAATAACAGAATCCCATGAAAAAAAAAAAAAATGGGTTTGGGAGACGTGACAAATGGTATCGGAGCTAAAGTTCAAAAATTGGGCAAGATATGTGCTCACAAGGAAATGGTTAATGGTTATAAAATTTATGAATATTAAAAATAGTACTTCGAGTATACAAATATCTTGGATATACTTTCAGGTATACATGTAACAGATGGTGATGAAGGGAGTAGTATGAGGAGGCTCATAACCAGAATGGTTAAACCTATAATAGGTTTATAATGACATATTTATCTATTGTCCTACTATCATCGTTAGGTAAAAGAAAGTACAGTGTGCATAAAGTTAAGATACTGAAACCATCTTAATACAGTGGAAAAGATCAAATTTGAAGTTACTTAGTCTCTATGGAAAGTGAAATATTCTCTTATTTATGTAGACACAAGGTAACAGCATATATACTTGAGTATATTAGAATGATATTGTAGCAGAATTGAGGTAAAGAAAGTAAAGACACTTGCATATGAAACTTAAAAAAAAAAAATTTCTTCTAGATAATGAATTTCTGCTATTCTATATGAGACTTATGGAATATATAGATCTCCTATATATATATATGGTAGTCATAGCAAGTCTACGTATATATATAAAACTAGAATACCAGCTTAAACCAGGGTCTAAATGGTAGTCATATAACTTAATGGTAGACCAGAAAATAAATTATTGATCTCTGTAGACACCGGGGATCTTATATGCTAGAGAATACATATAGCAAGACTAAAGTTTCATTGTATGAAAAAAAAAAAAAAAAAAGTAATAAGCAAATAGGAGCAATAGAATGGGACATTGAAGAAATCTCTATGCTATAACATTGATAAGTGTATCTATTGCATTGTGAAAAAAATCATCATTAATCTTTGGTACCAGTACTATATTAAATGATTTAACTTATTATGAAAGTCTCCTGGTCATGCACTATAGAATGCATATATAGACATATAGTAACTGGACCATATAGATTAAAGACAATGATTTTACAATACTTATTCCTGCTAACCAAAGTATTAAAGCAATACTAATTAAGTGATTCAATATTTAAAAATAATATAGAACACTTGTATACCAAATTCATCTCTTACCTTTTTAATTAAGTATTAGGGTAAAAGAGTGAATTTATGTGTAAAGTTTGAACTACCCATACACTATCGAATGAATGCATACACCTCCAAATTGGTGGAGTAAATACATGGCGCAAAAAAGCATTTAATTCACTTTGATACCAAAGAGACATGGATCTACAAAGTCCATATATGTAAGAATAATAACGAAACCTATAGGTATCATTATAAATCGAATTATGGGTGAAATATGTACAGCTATAGTACAATAGAAATGGAAAGGCGAAAATATATGAAACCTTTATAGGTCATACAGGGAACCACAAATACGTTTCCCCTATCGATAGATGTTATTTCGGGCACGAGAAATAAAACAAAAGATTTTAATAAACAAGAGTTATACGTCTATATGTTCATACAAGAGAATCTGAAGGGAACGTCAATACAAACTATAGGTATTCACGGTAAAGCCTATGAATGATTAAACAAACGCCCGGTCAAAACTACAGGAATAGAGGGCGGTAAACATAAAAAAAATATTATACGTGTGGTTTCTGTCAAACCGAGCCCTTCGGGCGGTAACGAATTGCATGAACCTGGAAATTGAAATCAGTTAGGAGATATTGGAATGAACGAGGAGGAATTATGCAGCGACGCAAAACACATTACAGCGCTTAGCCCAACCTTGGGGTGCCGCTGGTGCGAGAGAGAGATGCCACCATGAGTATCGAACGCTCTCCATTGAACAGCATGGCCTCTAAAGTCGGGGGTTGTCTATGTCTACTGCCTTTCGGTATATTACGAAATTAAATACACAAGCTTAAACGCAGGCGTCATGGCTAGTGAAGACAAAATCATTGCCTGGAGTCCACGGTATGGTGCTAGACACCATCACTTAAAAAAAAATGGGCCAGGCACGGTGCGCCTAACATCTCTGTGAGAAGGCGAGCAGGGTGCCTTAGCCGATCTGTCAGTAGAACAAACAATACAAGACTTATATGTCGATAGAACAAAGCGCTTGTCAAGGGGTAACCGCAGGATATTAAGGGTAAATAACGGAGGAATCCGACCAGCAGTAGGAGTACGCAACGAATAATTTAAGCAATGAATAAATAACCGCCCTATGAAGGGATAACTTAAAAGTCGCGTTGTAAATTGAAAACCGAAACAATGGTCTCGTTTGAAGTCGATGGGTTGTTCCTTAAATAACAAATACGCAAGGGTACGCTTGGAATACCCTATTAAACACGAAAGAAGGAAAAAAAAAAACTATGTTTGTAAAGTGGAAATGGGCAAAACTATGTAAGAAATATGAACCTGTATAGAGTTCGACCATATCAACGATAGTGAACGTAATTACCTGCCCCAAGCACCTAATGCCCGGTGAAAGAAAAGCAGAATGCCTTCCCCACCTCGGGGAACGGAGAAAGGGCGGTGAATCCCAGGCTGCAAAGGGCGGTTTAAAGAACTCCAAGAGCCTAAAATCGCAGATCGAGAAGCAGTCCGGTCGGGTCCAGGACGAATCGAGGTGTGCGTCGGCACTGCGTACTCGAGGGCGGTACGGGCTCTTCCATGCTGAGCAAGAAATCATCGGGTGTAAGGCTGTGCGTCCAGCCTGTACTGGGTGCGAGACGGGGTGCGCCGTGGATCGATAACCTCTTGCAAGGCATGCTCGGTGTACGGTGGAGTTCACCATGTCGGTTAACGTGTAAGCGACACTTCAGCCCAGTACGCTGGAGCTAGATAAATGTCGGCGGGGTTGCAGGGACGTAATCATGGCATCGCAAACTCAAAGTGGTCGAGGGTTGCGTCGAAATGAAACGGGGTGCGTTGTCGCCGACCTGCACAAAATACGATTATACAATCACTCAATTATGCCGTGAGGACCTGTAATGTAACACGTAAGGTTGAACAAATTCCATCTTATACCATTTATTCAACAAAGGTGTGACAATGTTATGTAATGTAACGCGTGAGGGTGAATAAATCTCCGTTAAAAATGTTAATTATAACTCAAATACTTCAGTCGGGATCGAACAAGCTGGTTCGAAAGAAATTGTAATTATGTGGAAAACAAACAAAAACCTAATCCAACGTATTGAGCTGTCAATGATGTCCAATTAGAATTCATAAGTATTTTACAATGTTATATATTCGGAAGGATACAAAGGATATATAATTCGTAATGATATATAGAGGATGATATATATTCGTGAGGATTATATGTAATTATCATATGGCGCGGCCAAAGGTCGTGGTCTAGAAAGGTTTAACATAGGTATATAATATAGATATATAGGTATAGGTGCCCTATATATATGTATATGAAACATATGCGTATTAAAGTAAGATGGCCGAAGACTATATAATTACATGTAAACAATATCCGCGATAAACATATATATATACAATGATCTCTATATATATATAACCCCTACACATGTCTATATATGTGGGTGAATGATATTAAATTAATATAAATGTGGACACATGGTTAGAATTAGGATTCACAATTATATGGGTGAATAGATAAGGCGTTAGAAGAAGATATATATATATATGTAGATGGGAACGTGAAGTGTTCCATGGTTGATACATATGAAAATGTGAAATGTTCCATGTCTGATATAGATGGAAATGCGAAGTGATCCAAGAAATTTATAAAAAGGAAAGAGCAGTAAAACTTCAGAAATCATGATTTCAATAAATCTGTGAATAGAGGGAAAACCCCAGGGTATTTGAAAAAAAAAAAATTCCTTAAATTGGGATAAGCAATAATTGGTATATGTGGGTATATTCAAAAATATTAAACCAAGGGGTATAGTAATTATATATATATATATATATATGAGGGGTGCGCATTGAAGGAATATGTTTATGTGGCCTATATATATATATATGTATATATAGGTGACTTATATATATATTTATATATAATTATATGCATATGTATCTCTAGGTGCACTCAAGAAATTTCTGTCAGGAGTACCTATACACATAAGGATAGAAGCAACATATGGGTGATATGTGCGGGTATGACTTATATGAAGGTATAAAAAAAAAAAAAGAAAAAAAATTGTGTGCAAGAATATATATATCCATAGAGAAATTAATCTTCAGGATAAGGTTAAGAAATGGATATATGAAATTAAAACTGAAGGAAAAAGTTGGGGGTGTTAAAACACCTAAAATGGAATTTTATTGATATTCCTTATAACAATAAGTTCATTAGAAGCATGAAAAGATATAAATGAAAAATTGTGGGGTGAAAATAGAGGAAAGTGGATAATAGAAAAATGACAATTTATATTTAATAGAGGTATGTTAAATATAAGTTGTAAATTCTTAATTAACTATGGAAAAATATATATATATAATAATAATCATTATCATGAGAAATGGTAGATTAAAATGAAAGAAATTGCGTGAGGAGCATAAGTTAAATCTACAATTAATATTATAAATATAGGTGATTTTGTTATAATGTTAACTTTGTTGAGGTTACTAGAAAAGTGAAATGACATATTTTACCCTATGGCTGGATTATTATTACTCTAATTAGGGTGAAAGTAGTAACAAATCCTACGGATGCATGGAAAACAACGAAGTAGTTAAATGAGTAAATGGAAGATGTATCCTATAAATAAGGCATGTATACTGCTATAAAAAGAAAAGAAGATTGAAGTACCAGTTTTAATTACAATTAAATAGGTGAATTAGTAATTGTGGAACCATTACATTGCGTTAGGCATGAATGAATGAAGGGATAACTTAAAAATTTTCCTGATAATTTACTTAAGGAAGAATATTCTTGTAATAGTGGAAGAATGATTTCTTAATTATTTTATTCTTCCATGGAAATAAATTATATTTTCAAGTTGATATATTATATATAATGAGTAATAGAATTGGGAAAAAATATGGAGAAGTAATATTCTCTCATAAGGAAAAAAAACAAATATAGATAAAAGCATGAGAGATTTATGGGTTGCTTTTATTAGAAAAAAAAAATAGAATGCTTTTATGCATTAGAAAAGAAGGAATTCTTTTATGATTCAGGAAAAAGTTGGAATACTTTTAGGATTAATAAAATCTATTCAATTTTAATTAATTCTATAAGCCTATGAGAAAAATAAGAGGAGAACTAGCAAAGCATGAACATACAATTAAAAGTAAATGCATAAATTCTGGTGAGTCGTTGAAAAGGGGAAACTGTGTCAAATTTATTTTTGGCATTATCAAGTATTAATATTTGTGAATGTGATGAATTATAGAAATTTCATTTATCACCAGAAAAGGAAACATGTATTCACACTATAAAATTTTGTGGTGTAAATTTTTTTAAAGTTAATTTTCTTGAGTCTTAAATTCAAAGACAGAGAAATGATGTGAAATCATACAGCTACAAACTGAGAGAAAAGAGGATGAGCTGTATTTTGGACTTGGGTGTGGGGGAAACCCATCAGCTCCAAAGTTGTTCACTTAAGTTTTGAACTAGTGGATACAATTTTATGTGAGAGGTAAGCATGGAATTGTAGAGATTATTAATGAGTCTAGTTGTTACTAATTAAATTGATTTGGTTAACAAAAAGAAACAATGAAAAGGTACTAGAAGTACAACTATAAAATGAGAAAGGGTAAGCATAAACATCATATGATACAATTGTTTTCTTTCATTTATGAGTACTAATGAAAAAGTTGGAAAAATTGTTTAGCCAAGTGTGTAACAGGAAATTGGGAACTCTGGAAACAAAAAGGAAAAAGGTGAAGATAAATCACCTAGAAAATCCAGAAAAGCTGAACTGAACCAAGTTGCGTGAGGAAAGAATCTCACTGAAAAACAAGAAAGGATAAGTAGTGTACTAAACGTGCACTAAACTATTATGAACCTGAACGGTTTGATTTATAACTGAATGTCTTAAGTTATTGAAATGCAGAATGCTGTTGTGAATTATCAATTATATGTACCTGATATTACTTACATTGGTATGGATTGTGGACAGAGAAACCAGAATAAAATATCTTCCATACAGACTTCTTGCAAAGAAGTAGGAAGAAAACCAACTGCATAAGGCATCAGTAAATAGAGTGGAGGCAGGAGAGTACTCTGCTGGAAACTAATGGCTTATACATTAGCCCTACCATTGCTTATTAAATTTCCCGATATATTTCATGTCTCCTTGTTGGAAAAGAAAAGTTATAATTTTTATACATGACGCTTCTCACATGATTGATTTGAAATGTGGTCCAGGTGGAACCAGAAGAGGAATTTCCTTCCAGAGTCGCTTCAAAGATGAAAGCGAGAAGAAATGAGTTGCGAAAGTGAACAGTAGCTAGAGTAAAGGTGCAGTGGAGCACTTTACTGCTAAAAAGCTACATGGCACAGAGAAGCTCAGATGATGGAAAAGCATTCATAATTATGTTCAAAATCAACTAGTAGATAGTTGTCAACACCGAGGACGGTGTTTATTTTCAGAGGGGGAATATGTAACACCCCCAAGTTATATGCTTTTCAAATGAGACATTTGAACATAAATCCAAAGGGGAGTGGACCCCAGTGGATGATTATTGTGTGGATGTGGTTAATTATTTAATTATGAAAAATAAATAAAATATTATGTATGCACTATGACCAGATGAGAACATGAGATCATATGCCTAATCCATGAGGTGATGGAAAAGGAAAAAAAAAGACTTTCCCCAAATCTTTCAAAAATCCTTGAAAGAAATTATTTCTAATTTAGATTTTTGAGGAAAAATCTAAATTTCCCCCAATGAAGAGGAGTAGTTGGGAAGAGGTGAGAAAAAAGCTGGAAAAGCTGAGGAAAAGCTTAAAGCAGCTTTAAAGAGTCCCAGAATGGGAAGCCTAGGCTAAACAGGAATAAAGCATCCTGAAATTCTGGACGCAGAATTGGAAACAGGCTTGGGGAAAGCACAGCTTAAATAAGCTACTCCAGAACAGATTGAGGTTAGTCTGTTCTGGGGAGGATCTCTCCTCGGGGGTGAATCCTGGGAGATAAAGAGGATTCTAAGGTTGGGAGGACTGGTCATAATGGAGGTGTGCATGCATAAATTTGGAGATATCTGTAAGTCTGTATTAAATATATTCCTTTATGGGTGATGAAATTGTGCTGTTCTAGTCCTTTATGCAATTTATGAAATTATGATGTTCTATTCCTTTATTCAATTTATGAAATTGTGATATTATATTCCTTTATATGAAATTGTGATGTTATAGTACATTATGGAATGTATGAATTGTTATGTTATGTTGCATTTTGCAACTGTTAGAGGGATTAATGGTGCAGTAACTTATGTAATTGCAACTACAGCTATTGACATTAGAGACAAATGGTAGGGTGTAGAGATGAGTACATTGAAATAATGAGGTTGAGATGATAGATTTATTGAGCAGCCAATATAATAACTATGTATAGGTATAGATGGCTATCTTCTAAAGGAGTATTTAATTCTGTGTGTATAAACAGAAGCTGTTAATAAACCCGTACCCATGAACATTAAGTTCCAAATAAATTAATCTATCATAACAATACCGATGGCACAGAAGTCACTGTGATCAATAACAGAAAGTAGGGAACAACAACCCTCAGCTGTGTTACAATGGAAATAATTGTAAAAATTATAATTTACAGTATTCTATTAAATGTAATGGTACACATATGGAGGTAGCAGTTGAATCCTAACTAAGTACGAGGATTTAATACTAGGGATTCTAAACTATCCAGTTCAATATTCTCTCCCTCCCTTGGAGTGAAGCAAGAGGAGTTGTTTCCTAGTTTCCATGGAACAGTTGAATCTATACCATAGTGTCATACATGCTGAATGGTTATAACAGACAAATAAGGGGGGGAAAAAGCCTATTGCAAAATCTATTGTGAAATAACAGTCTGTGTGAGGGAAGATTGTAAGCATGTGTAAAATACCATGAACAGAGCATCTGGTTACCATCCATAGAACTACTGGGAAGGTAGTGGAGCAATGGTGGTGAACTGCGTAGAGATAGATGTATGCGAGGAGGCATACATCTATACTTCGATGCTAAAATTTTAACATATTGAAAATATTAGCAGGCCAGAAAACTGGGAAGTTTGATTAAGGGCCTAGTGATCATCGTGCACAGAAAACCTGAGACATACAAGGTAAAATACGTAGATATAAAGTCTACTATATGAACTGAGAAGAGGGGAGGTTAAGCCCAAAAATCCTCATGGAAATTCTTGTATTCCAGGGCGGTCTGTAAGTACTGAAAATAATCTAAACCCCGGATAACATTCTGCATTGTAGGTGATGCAGTATAAAAACTATAATTGTTATCGACGCATAAAGCGGAGAATATTAAGTTATGTTATATGGGTAGCACTCATCATGGGGGTGATGAATATAGACATATTATGAATATAGACCTTAAGAGAGACATGTTGAATCTCATTCGGAGTAAAATGAACCCCTCATAGAAGAGTTAAGAAATTTAGGAGGAATAACCAGGAGGTATAATGGATGTTATTAAATAATAACAGAATCCCATGAAAAAAAAAAAAAAAATGGGTTTGGGAGACGTGACAGCACCCTAGCTCCAGAATTCTGGACGGCGCCACGGGTAACAATGGATAATTCCTCTGTTGTGACCTCTGGATGACCAATCCAATGACAAACAGATAATCTGGTTCACAAGGGTTGCAGAAGCTATATTCAACTGGTCCTCCACTAGCTCTAGAAAATGCTTCACCCTCCTTACCAAAATTCACAAAACCCCTACCCCTCTCTTGGGATTTTATTTTATCCCCAAAGGGTAGGTAACTATTTTTCCAACTGTTCCCAACCACCTCCTATTATTAGAAACTTTTACCAACAACTTAGAAGATTTTATTTTCATTCATTAGTTCCTCCTATTAATTTAATAACCAAAAATAAAAGAGTAATTTTTTTCTTAAACAATAACCATAAAGTCTTTCTTGTCAGGAAATAAAAATAAACAAATTGTCTTTAACTAGTTAATGCTAGTTAACTCTTAATGAAGCTGTCACATCTTCCCCCCTGGAACTAACACGGTCCTCAGTGTTTTTAGTCCATCTCTGCAAAGAGCTCCGGGTAGGCTTCCTGCATAAATTTTTCATCCTCCCAAGTAGCGTCGTCTGGTCCAAAGTTCTTCCACTGCACTTTCACCTGGATAACTAATCTTTTGCGAAGTTCAATTTCTCTTCGGTCAAGTATGCGTTGCGGCTCTACCAGAAACTCTCCGTCCATTTCTACCTAAAAAGAACAAAATTGTTTTCAAATCAGTACACTTAAAGGTATTCAAGTTTCAAGTTAGAATTTATTTCTACCCTTCTTCCTACCTAAATATTCTGCCAATGAATTACATGTTTCTCATCATGTAAATATCGCTTCAACAAGGATACATGGAACACATTGTGTACTCGGATATGGCTGGGAAAATCCAATCTATAGGCTACTGGTCCCACTCTTTCCAATATTTGGAAAGGGCCGCAGTACCGGGGAGCCAGTTTTGCACAAGAGGTCCACCTCATGGTACTTCTTTTAGGCTTAATTCTTACGTATACATGGTCCCCTATCCCGAATTCACTGTAGGACCTTCTCTTCTCTGCAAAAGTATTTTGTTTATCTTGCGCAGCCTTCAAATTCTGCCTTATGATTTTTACCTCAGCTTCCATTTTAGCCAACATTTTAGGTCCCAACAATAATTTTGTTTCGGTACTGCTCCAGTTTATGGGTGTGTGACATTGCCTACCATATAATTCTTCAAAGGGACTCATTTTCAGAGATTCCTGGTACCCATTGTTATATGCAAACTCCACAAGGTGCAAGTAATCTTCCCACTTGGTTGGATGCTGCATCACATACATGCGCAGCATGTCTTCCAGAACTTGGTTTGCCCATTCTGTCTGCCCATCAATCTGAGGATGATAGGCAGTACTAAAGTGTATATGTGTTCCCAGACCAAAAAACAAAGTTTTCCAAAACGCGGATGTAAACTTGACATCCCGATCTGAAATCATAGTCTTAGGTATTCCATGCAACCTAAAGATTTCCTTCATGAATATATCCGCAATCTGTACCATCTTGTAGGTAGATTGTATGGGTATGAAATGGGCAGATTTGATTAATCTATCCACCACTACCATAATTGAATCATTCTGATTCTTTTTTCGTGGTAAACTTGTGATGAAATCTAAGGAGATAACCTCTCACTTCCACTCAAGAATGGGTATGGGCTGCAATAGCTCTACAGGATGCTGATGCTCCACTTTAACCTGCTGACATTCCAAACATTTGATTAGATATTCTGCAATATTCTTACACATACCTGGCCAATAATATACCTTTCTTATTGTAGTGAGCATCTTTTGATATCCTGGACGGCCAACGTAATTGTTGCGGTGGAATTCATTCAGGATTAACTCCTTAGGACTTGCACGGTTAGGCACATAGATTCTTCCGTGAAAAGTCAACACCTGCCCCTCATTCCTTCCATACTATGTTGTCTTGCCAAGATTCTTATCATCCTCCATTTTCTACCACAAGAATTTATATTTCGGGTCTTTCTGTGCTTTCTCTTTTAACTATTCCAAGAGCTGGATTTCCAACTGATTAAAGTATAGGGTAGAAATACCGTGCAGTTTTCTGCTTAACACGTTGGAAACTATATTTTCCTTCCCCCTAACATGCTGTATGTCTATATCAAATTCACTCAAAAAGGCACTCCACCTTGCCTGTTTAGAATTTAAATCTACTTGCTTAAAATAATTAGTCAAGCTGCTATGGTCTGTTTTAAGTACAAATATTTTACCCAGCAGATAATGCCTCCATACTCGAAGGGCATGCACTACTGCTGTAAGCTCCAAGTCATAAGCATAATATTTCTGTTCATGTTCTTTCAGCTTCCTAGACTCGTAGGCTATCACTTTACCTTCTTGAGTTAATACCGCTCCAACTCCTTCTTGACTTGCGTCAGTACAGATCTCATAGTCCTTTTCCGGGTCAGCTACCTTCGGCACTGGAGCTGTAGTTAGAAGTTTTTTTAGATTATCAAAGCTATCTTGACATTCATTCATCCATTTGAAAAGCTTGCCTTTCTTCTGCAAAGATGTGATGGGGAAAGAAATTTTAGAAAACCCTTCTATAAACCTTCTATAATACCCAGCTAGACCCATAAATGATCTAATGTCCACCACATTCTGAGGTACTCACTATTCCACAATGGTTTTGATCTTTTTGGGATCAAAAACTATCCCTTAAGCTGATATAACATGTCCCAAGTATTGGATTTCTGATTTACAGAAATCACATTTTCTAAATTTAGCATAAAGCTAATGTTTCCTTAGCATTTCCAATACTATCCTCAAATGCTCTTCATGTTCCGCCTCACTTTTTGAGTATACCAGTATGTCATCTATGAAAATAAGTACAAAGTTATCCAAAAAATGATGAAAAATTCCATTCATCAACCTCATAAAGGTTGCTGGTGCGTTTGTCAGTCCAAAGGGCAGCACAACAAATTCATAATGACCATATCGAGTGCGAAATGTTGTTTTGCAAATATTCTCATCCTTAATTCGAATCTGATGATACCTGGATCTTAAATCTATCTTAGAGAACACCTTAGACCCTCTCACCTGATCGAATAAATCATCGATCCTTGGTAAGGGGTATTTTTTCTTAACAGTTAGCTTATTAAGCTTCCTGTAGTCCATACACATGCATAATGTTCCATTTTTCTTCTTAACGAAAAGAACTGGTGCTCCCCAAGGAGACACACTTGGGCGGATATAGCCCTTGTCTAACAATTCATGTAACTGTATCTTTAATTTTGTTAACTCTGGCACACTCATTCTATAAGGGGCTCTTGATACTAGAGAGGCTCCCAGTAGCAATTCAATGGTAAAATCAATATCCCTTTTGGGTGGAAAACCAAGAATTTCTTCTGGAAATACATCCAGGACTTCCTGTACTATAGGAATATCTTCCATTATTGGAGCCTTTTCCTTGGTGTCTGCATATCCTACTAGTATTGCATATAGCTGGCATCCCTTTCTGATACAATTACCCATCTGGGATTCTGTTATTTGTCGTAATTGTATAGGCTTTTTAATTCCTTGAATTTCTTTCCGTGTGCCATCTTGCATTCTAAAGGAGATAATCTTTTCTTTGCAGTCCACTAGTGTCCAGTGTCTTTCCAACCAGTCCGTACCCAATAAGACATCATAAGACCCCAGTGGTAGGATATTTAAATCTACCCGTAGCTGCTATTTTGCCACTTCCAGCACACAGTTAGGAAATTTTTTTGTTACCTTTCGTTTTTCTCGAGTAGCTAGCTATACTAGACAAGAATTCTTAAATTTTTTTTCCTTTAATTTACACATTTCCACTAACTTGGGACTTACATAACTCCAACTTGCTCCAGGATCTACCAAAATTGAAAAAGGTTTAGTTAGTAAAGTACCTTCTAGCACGATCATTGTGGGCTGAAAATTGGCCTGTCGATCTTCCAAGGCTGCATTGATGCGAGGTATGTTACGTGCCATGTCCCCTACTGTAGATGCCTCCTGTAGATTTTCTACAATTTCACTTTTATTCAGTTGGGGACAATTTTTATAATAATGAGCTTCCCCACAACCCCAGCACTATAGGGGAGGTTTAGAAATCTACCCTTGGTCTGGCTTGCTTGATGCTTCTATGGGTTTCTCCTCAGTAGGCCACTTGGTTCTTTGATGATTTTTACCAAACTTCTTGCTGATAGAGTTTGGTTCTGAGCTTTTAAAGTTGCTGCTTTTACTGCCTTTAAAAGTAGAGTTATTTTTCTGATTTTTCTTTGGCTGCCAGCTCTTTCCTCCTTCACCCTTGGCCTTATTCTGCTGATAGCACATTCGTGCTTTACGGATAGCCTCATCCATAGTCTGAGGGTTAACAAATTCTATCCGTTCTCTCATATGAGCAGGTAAACTGCTTAAGAACCTCTGCACCTTGGCTTTCTCTTCTCGGAGTTATGGTACGTAACGTAACAGGGAAGTAAATTTTGTAACATAGTCATCCATGGTCATTTTTCCCAATCGAAGATCATGGAATTCCTTAGCCTTGTCATCATAAAATATTTCTATCACGTACTTGTCCTTAAATTACTGTTGAAACAGTTCCCATGTGATATCTCGTTCATCAATACTGCGTACATTTTTCACCTCCTCCCACCACAGGGTGGCTTTTTCTCGTAACTAGTATATAGCCAATCTGGCCTTCAGATTGCTACTATATTCATATACCTGGAAATACTTATTTATATTGATTAACCAGGCTTCAGTTGCCTCCTCTGCCTCACCATCAAACGTTGGTGGCTTAATTTTACGAAATTCCCCCTGCAGTTCCACTTTCTGTCTTTTAAGATCTTGCTGATCAGACAAATTGCGTGACTCCACCTCATTATAATTCCTTTTTTTTATCTTCTGGGAGAGACTCTTTTAAGTTCTTCCTGTAGTGTTGTTTCTAGTTTTTTGATCCTCTGGTTCTGTCGATAACTCTTTCTCAACACTGGGGTGTCTCATCTCCTGATTTTGTTTATCAGAAAAACTCTTCAGGATCTTTTCTTGATCTTGTAACAACCTCTCATTGTCCCTCCAGACTCTTATCATTTCCTCTTGTAGTTGTTGTACATATTTAGCAAAAATTCAGTTTTTTGCTGTTGTTCCTCGAGCAATCGACTCGTCTTTTAGTGTTGTTCCATAGTTAATTGAACCCACATTTCTGAATTCAAAACTGTGGGGGCTTGAGTCTCCTCCGGTTGTGATTGAGTTGTTGTACCTTCCCTCATTTCTCTTGCTTCCCATTAGTGCACTATACACATACACAACTTCACTATTAGTAGACCCTTAGGATCCTAGTGTAGCAATCCAGCTCTGATACCACTTGTCATGTTCATCCACAATTAATTACTCATATTAAAACAAAATTTTAATCCACACTTATATTTACCACAACTCGGAGAAACAAAAAAATAATTTCCATGCAAATAATCACCACATCAAACGTGCTGAGATGGCATAATTAACATTGCAATATCTTGAAGTTCACTATAGTTTATCTTTAGTTGATGTCCTACATAAAATACGTGTGATCTGCATACGAATAATTGTGCACATTATTTTTGGCGGTACCTACACATGAATGTTTAAATGACACTCGAGTTGTTTACCTCGAGCTCTGATATTCATTAATCATCACAATTATAAGTGATATTTTGACTTAATGCAATGATCTATTTCGGGGTTTGGTCTTGCCACATGGTGTCTTATACCCTCTCGCCGAGGCGTAGGTGTCATTCCTTCTGGCATTGCTATACATGGCTTTTAGCTCTAGGACAATTGTAACTCATGCCTCAATTTCCATGGAAATTGCGAGGGAAAAAAATAACCTGGAGTCTTCTACCAGTCGACCAGTTTCTCAGCAATTATCACTCTCCCAAGGCGCACTAGAAATTTAGACTCCTCACTGGTTTAGTCGGCGTTTTTTCTTTGGTTTTAAGGTAAGCATCCCTTGAAATGTTTTTCCAACTTTCCTTGGATTACTTGCAATGTTCAGATCTATATTTCAATTCTTTTTTTTCTTTCCTTTTGTTTACCTTGGGCCATGATTTTTCTCACAGGTTATATGGCTCACAAAGGAGCGAAACCCTCTCATCTTCTCGAGGAAGCTAGCCTTTCAACAATTTCCTTGATGCAAAATCGACGGGTAGGGTAACATGCCCCACAGCTTCTGTTATATTCAGGGTTTTCATATGTTAAGTTGTAATTCTCGATTCAGGCTTGAATGAATATATTTTTCTTTTAACCCTTATCAATTTTCTGAAATGGCCAGGCTTCACAAGATTGGAACTCTCGACAAGTAAGCTGCCTCAGGCATTCCCTTTCTAGCTCAGAAATGTCCATTCTTAAAAGAAGTACCCTCTCACCAGTATTTTATCTGACCTATGATTTCATTAAGTTTCTAACAGGGATTTTTTACTTGTAGGTTCGTGAGTTTTTTCCATACCCTTTCCTCTGCTCTTCACAGTTTATTTCTTCTGCTATGGCTAATGCGACTTCTTCCATTCACAGGTACCCTGCACTGAATGAGTAATGGTAGCCCTAACTCCAATGGCTTGCCTCACAAAAATTCTAGGGTCTAGTTTACTCGACCTAGGGTTTATAATATTGCAGAGGCTAGATTTCTCTTGTTATAATATGTCTCTGAGATTCGACTCTATTTAAACTGTAAAAACTATTATGGATTGTGGAGATTCTGGAATCGTTTGTCTACTTCTAGTTCTATTAATGTGGCCAAGGCCTCGTATGTCTATTAGCCATTTTTATTTTTAGTACTCTGGCCTGGTTACCATTTACCCTCTATTTAATCGAGGGAATAATACCCCCTTACAGAATTATTAACTGAAAAGGAAAAATATTCCATAGCTTTCTATGTGTATTTATTTTTTTAAAGAGTTAGCTACAATTTTGTTCTCCTCTATGTGCTCATCTGGCAGGAACAGAGAAAATAATATATTAACTTGTTTTCAGCCTCTGTTGTTTGTGTATTATTTTTTTATTGCATGTAGGCTACGTGTTCTTTCTTCTGTTGTATTTAAGAGATTTCGCTAAGATTTTCTGTCTCAAATATGTTGTAGTTTTCACATGGTACTAAGATGTTCATATTTATCCATTCATACCAATTTAGTTATCTATTTAACATGTAACCTGAGATTTATTTTCTCTCTGTTTATTTACGTTAAGGGTTTACTACATTTACTTGTAATAATTTCTCTGAATTCTTGTCTTGAGATGGAGTGTCACATTTTTCGTGCACACTACCATTCTTGGTATTTAATCGAAGTTATATTAGGCCTTACAGTACCAGTCCACCATTTGAAGGGGCTCTGTATAGATTTAAAAGAAAAATGAATCAAGAGCAGGTTAGGGTTTCCACCCAGACCCCGCTCTTCAAGTTCTATGCCTCCTTAACCCTGGTATTACTTCCATAACAATAAAAATAAAAAGAAAAACAATTTCCAATGTATACTACTGCATGCACCATTGTTTTCTTTCATGTCCCTCATTTCATTATTACTTCTTCCTCATTGAGCGTTTTCAGTATTCACTAGAATAGTATGTTCATGTATGCGTTAATTTTATATTCTTGTTTTTCCAATATAAACATTAACATTCCATTCACATATTCTTCTTAAAAAAATAGAACCCCTGCAGAGTCTTATCATAGGTCTTTTAACGAGAGAAAGTAAAACCAACAATATGAACTCTCTCTTTTTTCCTCTACACAGAGTATTATTGCGAGTAAAAAAAATAATCTAGTAATACAATGTTTCTTTCCTCTAAACAGAGTACTATTTTACTAAGATATCTGAAAAACTTCATCTATATTGAGAGTGCATGCTAAATCCTTAGCCGATCTATAACATTCAAAACTTCTCAATAGCAAATTATATATAGTAAAAGCCATGAACAGTTTATTTTCTTCATTTCCTTAAAAGAAAGAAAACCTGTAGCTCCTAATATTTCAGTTTATGAATAACTATCTAAAAATGAACAATAATCTCTTAAATTGTGGTCCTCCCAACCATTAAGGGAGGCTATGATGTTCTCCTCTTGCCCCCTAGCTCCAGAATTCTGGACAGCGCCACGGGTAACAGTGGATAATTCCTCTGTTGTGACCTCTGGATGGCCAATCCAGTCACAAAAAGATAATCTGGTTCACAAGGGTTGTGGAAGCTATATTCAACTGGTCCTCCACCAGCTCTAGAAAATGCTTCACCCTCCTTAACAAAATTCACAGAACCCATACCCCTCTCCTGGGATTTCACTTTATCCCTAGAGGGTAGGTAACTATTTTTCCAACTGTTCCCAACCACTTTTCTTAGAAACTTTTACCAACAACTTAGAATATTTTCTTTTCATTCATTAGTTCCTCCTATTAATTTAATAACCAAAAATAAAATAGTAATTTGTTTCTTAAACAATAACCATAAAGTCTTTCTGGTCAGTAAATAAAAATAAACAAATTGTATTTAACTAGTTAATGCTAGTTAACTCTTAATGAAGTTGTCAAAAATTGATTTATGAATTGTGGACCATAGGAGTAACCAAGATTTCAATGGAATCCAAAGTAGAAAGCTTGTAATGGTCTCCGATACCTACTGTAAACTTAAATTTGATATCTTGTGTCAGATTGAGCACTTTATATAAATAATATTGCATTGAAAATATTATATAGAAATGATTTTTTTTATGAATTTTGGACCATAGGAGTAACCAAGAGTTTCAAAGAAATTGAAAGTAGCAAGCTTGTAATGGTCTCTGATACCTGTTGTAAACTTAAGCTTCATATCTTGTGTAAGATTGAGAAATTGATATAACTAATATTTCATTGAAAATATTATATAACACTTGTGAGGAAACCATAACTTTTGGCATATATTATTTAATAATTTATGCTACAAGAATAAAAGTTGGAAATTCTAGGTTTTCAATATTTTCTCTGTGTTAATTGTGTTATCTTCTGTATTCCTTGAAGCTCATTATTATTGAATTAATGCAATAAGTTCGTCTCCTAAACCGTGAAAATCTAGTTATTCTGATTAACTCACTTGAGAACAAGGACAATCACCACATGTAAATTTACTTGGGAGATTCACTTCACTTAAAAGTAGGGGATTTTCATGGCTCTGGTTATTACATTTACTAGTTATATTTTGGGTCACTGTGTGCAATATCAACTCCATATGATGATATATGTTATTATATTTTTTATTTAGGCTTTGTACTATAAGTCTATCACAAATGTTGAAATTTTGGTCATTAACATGGCTCTTGTTACTCAACTATTACTCAACTGTGACGCTGTGAACAATGTTATTAGATATTTTTTATTTATTCTTTGTACTATAAATTTGTCACCATTATTGAAATTTTGGTCATTAGCATGATTTGACTTACTCAAATTTCACACTATGGCTTGTCCTAAGTTCAAGTCATAATTTTTAGCATTTTGTTCAACATGGTGATTTGTTACTTGGACCATCTCAACATGAGATATTTCCATGGAATGCTTGAGATTTTCCTAATTCCATGAAATTTTCACAATTTTCCCATGCCATATTTTTCTCTTCTTTGGAAAGTATTTCATCTTCATTCTCGTGGAGAAGAGTCTCCTGAAAATTGGCAATCCATCTTGAATAATGGTGTTCAAGTAATCTCTTCATAAAAGGAGAATATGCCGGTGAAGCATAACATTAGAACTAACCAAAGCTTCAACCCTATTCTCTAGTTGGGTGAGTCACTCTTTCAGTTCATCATAATTATTGGCAACATTGTCATTATCTTCAAGGTTTAATAGAATTAAAGATTCCTCTTAGTCACGATCCTATGAAGTTGTTTCTTACCACCAACTCTTGGTGCAATAAACTCCTTTGCTACATGTTGCTTATAGATTTATTCCTTCATTGTTCCTTGCAAAACCAAGTGATATGCCTAAACATGCTTTGTATATCCAAAGATCCACACATGAAAAGAATCCTGAAAGATCATGTGTTGGATTATAGAAACCATCAACAGTTATCACATGATTGAGTGTTGGAATATTTTTACCCAATGACCAAGTTCTAGTTGATATTAAAACACACTGGAGCTTTTAGTATTTATGTTTATTATTTTTTATATAAATAAAAAATTAAGGATCCAATTTTAAGAGTTTCTAGTGTTTATAAAAAAAATCACAAACATTATTATTTTTAATATTTATGTTAATTAATTTTTATATAAATAATTATTATGAGTATATATATATATATATATATATATATATATATATATATATATATATATATTCAATAATAAAAAACTTATCAAATATTTAATGGAGCAAGTTTTAGATTTGAAATATTAAATATATATTATTAATACTCTTAAGTTTAGCTAAAATTATTATGATTTATTTTGTACTTATTTTTATACAATAGATACGAATACAAAAATTTAGGAGCAATATATATAATATGTAAAAATATTATAATCTAGAATATGGATCCTAGTTGGGATTCTAAATGTCCACAAATGTTCTCTGACACTGGAAAATCCAAAATCCTTTTCAATAATTGATAACCATAAGAGGTTGAAAATAATATATAAAATTGAAATTCTTAGTAAATGAAAAATGTTTATTAGAAAAAGAATTTTAATGATGAGGGATTTAAAAAATAATGGTTTTTTAAGTTTCTCTAATTTATAGTGAATAATAATAACTACCACAGTAATATAAATTAAAATGTTGGTAAATGCCAATAAACATCAAGAATTTACATCATGATACATCTCGCATTACCAAGATTAAAAAATCATAAAAAGTCATTGAGGAAATTATAATTTTTTTAAAAATAATAATAATAATTATTAATTAAAAAATTAATGTATGAGTTAAACATATACACATTTACACATTTAATAAAGCATATAACCGTAGAGATTAGCCCCCATTATACCATTTATATTTTTAACTTTTAAATAGACTCTTGCTAATACCATGTGTCTACAAAACAATAATTCACGTTGATATGACACATTCATGGGAAAATTTTTTAAAATTAGTCCATTTACTTAAAAGTGGAGATATGACATAAATACTTTCAAGATAAATCTAAATCATTGATTTTTGATTTATACTAAGAATATTATAGAAAATTCTACAAAGATTAAATCCTTACCATATATTTGATAATTATTAATAATCAAATTAAATTCCAAAAACATATTCTAAAATAAAGATTTGTAATTAAAACAAATCATTTCAAAGATAATGAATTTTATGTATATTTTAAGTTAAGATAATTGATTATGAAGAAATTAATTAGAGATGAAATGCACTCTTGTAAACCCTTCTAATTAAAAAAACCAAACTATAATTAAAATGTTAATGTTTGATAACAACATTACCAAGGATAGTGAAATTTAAGGATATTTTAATTTAAGATGACTAATTATGAAGAAATTAATTAGAAATGAAATGCACTTTTAAAAAAGAGATTTTTGAATTAAAATAACCAAGTGAAAGGAAGTCAGAAAAACATCACTTTCAAGGGAATATTTGTGAATTGAAATCCCCAAGTCAAGTCAAGGAATGAGAGAAAGCTAACAAATCTTGAGAAAATTTTTTATTGAGCATTGAAAATATACATTTATATACGAAGCCACATACTAACTTGCCTTGAAAAAATACATTTGTATACTAAAATTCATAATAACTTTGCTTTAGTATTACTAAAATTTATACTAACTTTATGTCCATAAATATTTTACTACCTATTTATCTTAGAAAGTTATTACTATCTATTTATCTCATATTTTCATTTGTGAGATTTTCATTTACTTAAATACACAACTCTAGATTTTAATTTAAATCATGAAAATACTCTATGAAGTTCTATGCAGTTGATCCCATTTCATTGATAACAATATAAAAAATAAAAACTAATATATTAGCTGGCTCATTTTTTTAATAACAAGGAAATACTTTAAAATAAAACAAATATGATAATGTTGGGAGGCTTATTATTTATTAAAAGACAAAAAATAAATATTATAACTTCCTATTTATATTAAGACTCTCTAACCTTTTCATTTCCGGATATAAACAACCTTGATTTCAATGCAAAACATGGAAATATTGTAAATCCCATTGGATGCTATTTCAATTATGAGTATATTTTATATTTTATATCATCTAACAATTGTGTTTTTCATTATTGTTGGCTATAAATTTCTAAGACCAGGAATTTTTAAAATATTACATACCCATTAATGAGCATTTATATGTAAATAGATCACCATCCACTGTTACAACTCTTTTCTATGGGAGCATGTGATGAAATTCAACCAAACCAAAATTTATGTTTTTTTTTCTAAGTTAGACTACATGTATTATATTATACAGAGAAAAATATTAAATATCTCTTCCTCCAGACTTGGCAAGCAAATTCGAGAGGAATGTATCAAGAGTTTGAGACCAGAAAACGGGTTTCCCTAGTTGGGGAAACCAGTTCGCCAGCAGCACAAAATAGACGCTACCCAGAATGGGAAACCAGCATACACAGTAGCGAAATTTAAACTAAAGTTTGAGAGAAAAGTCTTCCAAAGAATTTTTAGACTAGAGAATGCTATAAAAGAACTAGAAAGAGAGAAGTGCACCATGCAATTAAAACTAGTGTGGACCAACATTCTTCTTGCTAGAGTTGGGTTATTCCTCCTCGATCCTGCAAACATAGAATGAGTCTTCATCCTCCTTTCTTAGAGGGTGGATAGTGACTTTAGGATGTGGTGACCCCGGTGTGTTTGGCTAATTGGAGGTGTCTGTGAGCTGATTGGTGTCCTCATTCTTATCTCCTGCGTTTTCGTTTGAGCTTCTACCATCGTCAGAACCCGAATTGCTGCTGGTGGAGTGGTTGCTACTAGAGGCGCTCTGCATAGTGAGAGCCTTCATCTTGTGAGGGATAAGTCTGGCTCAAGTAGAATGGTCGGCTTGCATGGTCGCTCTTTGGGACGAATGCTTGAGAAAGCCGGAGGGGAGATAGGTAGCTGCAAGGATAATTGGGCTGAAAGATTAGCAGGGTTGAGTCTGCTCGGCTCCTCCCAGGCCATCGAAAGATTCAGTTCCTTGCCCATGGAATGCGATAGAGGTGGTGTGGAGGGGAGGCCACGGCCTCCAGCTCTTTTACACCGCATATGGTGACGCCTTGTTATGATACTCGAAGGAAAAAAATTGCAGGATAGGGAGGGAGAGCTCGGAAGCACAGGAGAGGTGATTGCACCACTTGAGAATGTCGTGGGAAGGCTTAGATAGGGTTGAGTAGGGCCAAGAACCAGGGGTCAAAAGGAGGAATGGGAGGCATGCACAGATAACAGAAGGGAGAGCTGAATGGAGGTCGAATTAGTGTGGATAGCAGGCTTAATAGCCATGGTGACAACATCGAGAGGTCTTAATGCTCTGCAGCAAGAGGACCTCGTAATGAAGGTGGAAAAGTGTGAATTTAAGATAGGCTTGCTCGGGCATTTAACATTGAGCGGGTGACCATGTGCGGGCATATGGGCTGGACAGTTGTCCCTCTCCATGGCGCCTAGGTGGGCCCTCCGATCATGACAAAGCACCCGCATCCAGGTAACCAAAATTTATGTATTATTGTTTCATTAACAAAAAATTAATTTAACCTCACCTTCAACAAAAATTGAATAGAGCATGAATAATAAATATATGCCTTTAACATAACATGAAAGAAAGAGGATCGACATATTTAGAAGAGCTGACTTTAAACTCATATCAAGTCGCAATCTCTTGTTCCATTGCTATTGCTCCATTGCTACAACTTTAATCAATTATCACAACAGTACCAGCTTCCAAATAGTTAAAATAAGAAAAAGAAGAACCACATATAGGCACTGAATCACAGTCGTTTGTATTTAAATCAACTATAACTATAATCCTTTAACATAGCACGGAAAAAAGGTGATCTAGATATTTAGCAGAGCTGAATTTTACATGATGGCAACGAGGGGGTCATTTGCTCCATTACTAGATATTTAATCATTATCACAATAGTACCATATCCGAAATAGTGAAAATAGGGGAAAAAAGTACCACATCACAGTAGTTTATATTTAAAATCAATCATATTTAAAACAAGTAAGTTTATCCAATCATTAGCATTGAACTACTTTCTTTATCAACATTGATGAGAAAATTAAACAATTATTTATATAAATTACTAATATATTTTTATGTTTTATTAAACATCCAATAATTACTTATATGGTAATATATTTGTGTATCTTTATTCATTCTCCCTTTCTACAATTGATTATGATTACAGAGGCTCTCTATATAAAAATAGAAAACAATTAAAAAATTAAGAATCTAGTTTTAAAAAGATTCGAATTGTTATAAAAAAATCACAATAAAATTAATGATTTTTTTAGTATTTATGTCTATTAATTTTTATATAAATAATAATTAATGAGTAAGCTTTAAATTTGAAATGATTAAAAGATATTATAAATACCCTTAAGTTTAATTATTTGTATATTATATATAAAATATTGTGAAATATTTTATAATTTTTTATATAATATTTAAGAATATTATAATGCAAGAGTAAAATATATAATATGTAAAAATACTATAATCCAAGAGAAAAATATAATGACACAAATAATTGATTGCAAATTGGAATTTTTAGAAAATGAAAAATGGTTTTAAAAAAGCACTTTAATGATAAGAGATTCAAAAGATAATGGTTTTGAAAAATTTCTAATTTTTAATAAATAATAATAATTAACATATTCATATAAATTAAATGGTTGGTAAATGCTAATAGACATCAAAACACCTACATGATACATCTCATATTACCAAAATTAAAAAATTAAACAAAAATTAGATAATAAAATTATAAATTTATTTTTAATAATAATTTTTATTTAACTAATGCTTCCCAAAAAATCACAATATCATTAGGAGGGCCAGTGTAGTTCATCTCCTAATGATATTGTTATTTTTTTGGAAGAATTAATAAAACAATTATGGGTCACCCAAATTTACAATCTGAAATTATTATTATTATTAATTATAAAAAGAATTAATGTATGAGTTAAACATATACACATTTAAAAACAACATGTAAGAATATTCTTAACCATAGAAATTAGCCTCCATTTTATCATTTAGATTTTTTACTTGTAAATAGGCTCTTGCTAATACCACATGCCCATAAAACCATAATTCATGTTCATATGACAATTTTTTTAATTAATCAATTTATTCAAAAGCACAAATATGACATAACCACTTTTGAGATAAATCTAGAGTTTTGATATGTAATTCTACTACTAAAAATATTGTAGAAAATTCCATGAAGATTAGATCCCTACCATCCTTCTAATCATTAGTGATAATTAAATAAAAATCTAAAATAACAATTATTTCAAGGAATAATGTATTTTAAATATCTTTTAAGTTAAAACGATTAATTGTGAGGAAATTAATTAAAAAGGAAACATACTCTTATAAAAAAGTTTTTTGAATTCAAATAACCAAATAGAAAGAAGAAGGTCTGAAAATCATGGACACGGAAGACTTGTGAATTATAATCTTTAAATAGAGGAAGTGAGAGAAAGTTGACAAATCTTGAAAAACAATTTTGTGGAGCCCAATGTAAAGTTATATATTGACAAAGTTATATATTGACGTTCATAATAACTTCTCTTTAGTTAATTTTATTGTAATATTTTCTTTTCCTTAAATACATAACCCTAAATTTTGATCTAAACCATCAAAATACTCTATAAATAAAAGGTAAATCCGATTTCATTACTCATAAATGAAATAACAAACTACCATACCGGCTAACTCACTTTTTTTTTCATAATTACACCACACTTGCCAAAGCTCGTGCTATCATGAACTTACCACTGCCTCATGATCTCAGAGCTTCATTTCTCCCATACACAATCTTAGATTTTAATCTAGATTAATGAAATAGATTAAAATGCCGTTTCGAATGTAAGGAAAAGAAATCTGGCTCGCTCATTGTTTTATTAAATTATGTGAAATAAATATTGCTTTATTAAAGGACGCGAAAATGTTTAAGTTCTGGCTAGGTTGATTTCTAAGTTTTTAATTTCCATGGAAGGCATGGAAATACTGTAACGTTCCTGCTTAAATTTCCATGGGAAGCATGGAAATCCTGTAACGCGGCATGGGCGGTTATTTCACTTATAGGATTACGAAAGTTCTGTGTATATTTTCTGTTTTAGATCATCTCACTATTATTTTTCTTTATAGCTCGCTATCAATTAGTAAAACTCACGAATGTTTAAAATGTAAAATGCCAATTTATTAGAGTTTGTATCTAAAATAAATCATCATCCTCAACAACAACCCTCAACATCCATGATCTGAGT
Organism: Pinus albicaulis; assembly: GCA_034641835.2. Classification (NCBI taxonomy): domain Eukaryota; kingdom Viridiplantae; phylum Streptophyta; class Pinopsida; order Pinales; family Pinaceae; genus Pinus; species Pinus albicaulis. The sequence continues at coordinate 1,128,837,342 of CM076574.1, forward strand.
CAATCAAACCAGAATTCACTTGTTACTATTTTATTAAAATAGCATTTAATTTAACGTAATTGAAAATGAACAGACAATTTAACCTAAACTTAAAGAGAGTATGAAAAAAGAATGATAACTATAATCTTTTAACATAACATAAAAGAAAGAGTAACGACATTTTTAGCGGAGCTGATTTTTATGGGCGAAATCTTTTGATCCAATACTAAATCTTAAATCACATCACAGGAGTACAAAAAAGGAATGACAGGATCGGGAGTTTAGCATAGCTAGATTTTTAATCAATTGTCACACTAGTACCACAGAATACACTTCAAAAATAGTTAAAACATGTAGCGAATTGATCATCGCGTACCCATTTATCACTGTAGTTTGTATTAAAAATCGATCACATTCCACTTCAAAAACCGTTTACTACAGATGATCAACATCGACAATTATTATTTCCTGGACATAAAAATTAGTTGAACGTAATTTTGAACATAAATAGTCATGATAAATATAATATTTGAGCATGTAATTGAGAAGAGAGCTTTAGTGGAAATTAATTTTACTTGAAGACTGAGCCGAATTGTTTGCTATATTGTCATATCATCAATCGATAGTTACAATAGTGCCAACAAGTACACTTTATATTATTGTGAAAACAGAAAAGAACTCACAAATATCGAACAAAAGCCCATCCCATCAAAGATAACTATTAAAATCAGTGAAAATTCATAGGTGAAAATGAAACAAACACCATAATCTGCAGAAGAAAAAGGAAAATTAAAAGTTGCAATTCGTTGCAACTTGAAAAAATCAATTCAGTCGTTGCAATTATCATTAGAAATTTGGTAGAACGAAAGTTTTGGCACCACTGTTACCTTAATCCATCTACATGTTGGCAATGAAATTAAGGTGGCTCTGTTTAAATAGACATACATCTAACACATGAATTTAAAAATATTTTGAACGGCTAGCGCAAACCTTGAGTTTGACCGACTTCGGAAATATTTTGTACCACCATTAGTTTGTGCCTTTTTTATCACGTTAAAAGTTGTGAGTTGGTGCTTTTTAAATGAGGTTAGAAGAAAATTTATCCTTATTTTGTGCTTTTTATGAAGTTAAAAGAAAATTTATCCTAATTTTTTAAAAAATTTTAAAGAGGTTAAAAGACAATTTATTGTCAGTTTCTGAGCTAAAAGAAAATTTATCGTAATTTTTTGTTTTCTAACAAAGTTAATTTTTTTTTTAGTAATTTTTTTTTTTAATCGCATTTTCATTTGCATCTGATTCGAATTTCGCTGAGATTCTGTTCGTTCTAGTTCGCTGCCAAGATAATCTCCGGCATTTAATTATTCCAATTTAACTAGTTCATCGTTGACTTGGATACTTGACTTTTCAACTTGGTTTGTATTTTTGGGTTGATTTGTAAGTGCTAGATAATTTTTGGGTTAATTTTTTTTTGGTAAATTTTTTTTTTAATTGCATTTTCATTTGCATCTGATTCGAATTTCGCTGAGATTCTGTTCGTTCTAGTTCGCTCCCAAGATATTCCCCGGCATTTAATTATTCCAATTTAACTAGTTCATCGTTGACTTGGATACTTGACTTTTCAACTTGGTTTGTATTTTTGGGTTGATTTGTAAGTGCTAGATAATTGAATTAAAATAAAAGATCGTTATATTTAATAATAGCAATTGCACCACATGTTACAAAAAAATGCCTTAAGACAATACAATAGGAAAGAGTAGCCTAAAAGAAATAAGACGTTGCAGAGAAGGAGCCATTGTGAAAGAATGAAAGGAAAATTTTTCATTCATGGAAGCACGTCATGGATGTTTCAAAGATATTGATGATAAGGAACTAGAAATATTCGGTTCTTAAATTCCGAAGCCTCTTCTTGATTGAAAAAATACTAAACTGATAAGATATATCAAACTTCTTGGCAGAAAATGTCAGCTTGCAACACGTTCAAATAAAACAACTGAAGTAAATACTATCAGATGGTTTTCAATGCATTTATGTAATAAAAATAGAGCTAGGAACTTTTGAAGACTACTTCATTGAAAATTAGAAGCATATTAATGCCTGTTGGCATCAACAGAAAACTAAAATGATTAGCATATCTCATTCTAGACATGGTTACAGTTTTTCATGGATTAGCTGGTATGTATCAGCAAGAAAGGATATCAAATTCTGTTATAAGTAATGAAACTGCTACACGAACTATTCATAGTCCTTAATGATATACTCAAATTTCTTTCACAATACTAATCAAGTGTCTAAAGAAGCCATCATCGAATCCAAAATCACATATTTAAACATACAAGTTGTAAAAATTGAATTTATTTCATAAATTTTAATAGAATGTGTGCTCAGATCTAAGATATAGCTCTTAAACTCTGAAGCTTCTACTTGGTTGAAACAACTAAACTCATAAGATATAGTTGAAAAGAATGTGTGTGTGTGTGTGTGTGTTAATTTAATTTAAAAATAAAAAATTAAGTTGAAGTTAGTTTAAAGGCCGTCAAAATCAAAGGTATTTTTGGTGCAGTTCCTCCATATTTAATATTAATCACTTCCTATTGAGTCAACTATGTATTAGTTTCTTCATGATCTTTGAAAATATTCAAAATATCACATTTTTCTTTACTTGTGATCTCCCTAGTGTCTATCATGTTCTTGTTTTTTCAGTATCACTGATATGAATTTGGTTTCTTTTGTTCTTTGTGAATATAGTAGAAAATGTATCGAGAGGTGGCTTTCATCATTTCAAGAGAAGTGAAAATAAGGCTATTGAGAAAATAATTCCAACACCGAGAGAGATTCGGTAGCATTTATGGAATTGGCGAACATGGATTGTTCTCTGGTGTTGGCTACTCAACATATATTTCTTGATCTTGTGTAGAAGAAATGAATTTGTATTTATCTTATATTACATTAATAATGACATTGCCAAAATTCATGACAGTCTTTCCATCACATTTGTAGAGAAAATTATAACACAGTATCACACTTTTCTAATCAGAGCTGAATGCTCTTATATGACTCAAATATGGATTTAATCACTTAAGAGCAGTAAAAACAAGTTTATTGTGAAAAAAACTCCAACACATTTGTAGAGAAAATTATAACATAGTATCAAACTTTTCTTATCAGAGCTAAATGCTCCTATATGAAACAACTGTGGATTTCATCACTTAAGAGCAGTGAAAACAAGTTTATTGAGAAAAAAATCCAACACATTTGTAGAGAAAATTATAACTGATTATCACACTTTTCTTATGAGAGCTAAATGTTCCTATATGCAACAACGATGGCTTTCATCAAGAGCAGAACAAACAATTTTATTGAGAAAAAAAACTCTAGCACTGAGAGATATTTGGAAGCAACTGTTGAATTGGTGAACATGTCTTGCTCTATGGTGTTGGATATTCAGCATAGATTTCTTGATATTGTATACAACAAAGTAAATTTTCATGTAGCTTATACTACATTAACCATGAAAATGTTGTCAACATTTAGGGCACACTTTCCATCACATTTGTAGAGAAAATTACAATAGAGTATCACATTTTTCTTATCATATCTAAATGTTCCTATATGAAACAACCACCTTGTGCCTCATAGTATAAATTTTTGCAAGGAGGAGGAGAGGAGGAGTGTTAAGGTGCAAGATAGAATAAGAAGGGAAAGAAGAATCATGTTTGGGACTTGAGATAGATTAATTCTCTGCACATCTAGAGTAAATCTTAATAAATCAAAACTCACTATACTTTGAATTTTTGAAATAAATATCTTAAAAATTAGAATATCGATTTAATACATTTTACTCAATTACACATTTAACAATATACATTTAAAAAAATACAAATACAAATTACTATTTTAAACAAACCTATTCTAAATAAAAATAATACAAAGAATGGCATTAATTACCATGGCCCTCGTGTACATTCCTCTTATTGCGCATGTTTGTAACTTTTTCTTAATCACATAGTGTTAATCTATTAAAACTATAATCTACAGTCTCACTTTTTATACATTTGGTGGAAGGATAGAGTATCTAAATTCCCTTAACCTTTAAGAAGCATCCTCAATTATTGTACTACCCAATCTAGAAATCTTAGATTATTCTAAATTGATCGAGAGAATAGAATTTTTAGGGTGGTGTTTTATGTGCACTAAAATTCCCATGAGGTCCATCACTATGTATGTGATTCATTTTAACCTTGGATATATTATATGAGTTTATTGTGATTTTTTGTTTGTGGCTACAACTTAGTTTTGGTTGTCACCTAGTTATCATGATTCAAAATTTTTTTATCATCTCAAATCCTTATAGCATTAGATATATTCTATGAGCTAATGTGATGTTTCGTTTGTCACAATGATTAAAAAATTAATTATTATACCACAAGATTGACTTTCTCATTATCTTTTTTGTTTATAAACCCTTTAAAAAAACCACAAAAAAATTTGATTTTACACTTTGATCTCCCCAGCATGGGTTGGGGTTTAAAAAATTGGAGAGTAAATTGAGTGGTTATTGTTAGAAATTGCTGTATAAGATGGAAAATTTGGATGGTTGGTAGACAATATGGATGCCATAACATATATCTATTTTTAATTTTTTAATGTCCCTGGCCACCATTTCAACTTAGAACATCAATACATCACTATGAAAATAGTAGCTAGTGACATCGTTGGCCATTTTCTTTGATTCTGGATCAAGCTATAAACTAATAACTTGTGAAATATTTTGACCTAGTTAAAGTGTTCATTAAATTATGTCATTATTTTTATTTTTTGTTTTCTTTTTTAATAGTGTTTTTTATCCATTTAATTTTAAGTAATTGGATTGTGTGGAGTATAGAGTATCTAAATTCCCTTACCCTTTAAGAAGCATGCTCAATTACTATACCACCCAATCTAGAAACTTAGATTATTCTAAATTGATCAAGAGTATATAATTTTTAGGATGGTGTTTTATGTGCACGAAAATTTCCATGAGGTCTATCACTATGTATGTGATTCATTGCAACCTTGGATATATTCTATGAGTTGTTGTGATTTTTTGCTTGTGGCTACAACTTAGTTTTGGTTGTCACTTAGTTATCATGATTCAAAACTTTGTTATCATCTCAGATCCTTATAGCATTAGATATATTCTGTGAGCTAATGTGATGTTTTGCTTGTCACAATGATTCAAATATCAATTATTATACCACAAGATTGACATTCTCATTATATTTTTTGTTTATAAACCCTTTAAAAAAAGTAGAGGAATATTTGATTTTACATTGTGATCTCCCCAGTATGGGTTGGGGTTTAAAAAATGGAGAGTAAATTGAGCGGTTATTTATGAAATTGTTGTATAAGATGGGAAATTTGGATGCTTTGTAGACAATATGGATGCCATAACATATATATATATATATATATATATATATATATATATATATATATATATATATATATATATATTGAACTTTTTAGTGTCTCTGGCTACCATTTCAACTTAGAACGTCAACACATCACTATGCAAATGACAAATTGTGACATCGCTGGCCATTTTCTTTGATTGTGGATCAAGTTATAAACTAATAATTTGTGAAATATTTTGACCTAGTTAAAGTGTTCATTACATTATGTCATTCCTTGTATTTTATTTACTTTTACTTTTATTTTTGTTTTTCTTTTTAATAGTGTTTTTTAATCCATTTAATTTAAATTAATTGGCTTGTGTGGAGTTTAATTTTATGGTATAAATTAAATTTAAATATAACAATTTTTTAATAACATCGTTTTAACTTAAAAGTCACCAAAACCGAAATACTTATCATAATTTCACCCTTTAAATAAAATACACTCCACATAAATACCATGGATCAATACCATGGGTTGTTTTTATAGCTTATCATTATTTTATTTTATCATTTTTATTTTAAATAGTTATTTTCCTTGTTAATAGTGTTTTTAATCCATTTAATTTTAATTAATTGGCTTGTGTGGAGTTTAATTTTATGATATCATTTTTATTTAAATCTAACAAATTTTTAATCACATCGTTTTAACATAAAAGTCACCAAAACTTAAATATTTATCTTAATTTCCCCCTTTAAATAAACTACATTCCACATGAATACCATGTGTCAATACCATGGGCTGTTTTTATAGTTTATTATTAATTTATTTTATTATTTTTATTTTTTAGTGGCCTAAAATGTTTCAATCATCTAACATTTGATCCAATGGCTCAAACATGGACACACAGCTAGGGGAGTTGTTTTCAATAAGAACACCTTAAGGTGTAATTATTAAATATTATTAAATATTAAAATTATTATTTCATTTCATCACCCAAATTAAACTAATCTCTATATATTATTATAATATTACTAACCTTTTTATATATTATTATTAATACTAGCAATTGCACCAGATGTTGCAAAGGAAACGCCGTAAGTAGATAACATAATATGGAACTTGCATTAAGAATAAAATTGTGTTTTGCATTCAAGACATGGTTTTACTCATCATTAATAAAATATGTATTAGAAATAATAACACCTCAATAATATTTTGTCAGTTATTTTCTTAGAAATGTGAAACTTCATTTTCCTTGTAGCAACTTGTTAAATGACATACTTGCCATAAATTGAATCCTTGGGAGAGGAATGGCCGTAAAAGAATGAGAATGAAAACTACATCTAGATAGAAAACGCCTATTTTCCTCTATAAACCATAGTAAGCATATTTGCCTCTATAAACCATAATCATCATATTTTCGTTAGTGAAATATTCAGCTAAACATGCCCTCGTTATGGACACATTAAGGTGCATTGTTTGTACACGACATGTATGAAAGTCTTTGAAATTATATCCATTGAATCAGATTTTGTTTTTATGAAAATAAGCTAGGCCAAAAGTAAAACATATTTCTTAGACTGTTTGATGTTTGATTCATGGACACACAGGGAGTATGCAGTCTCTTAAAATAAGACATATTAGATCGTTTGAACTACGATACATGGAAATTCTGTATGCAATGTCTTAAAACAAATCAAATACATTAAACCTAATCATCGAATATTGATGCTTTTTAATATATCGCTTCATACAGCTTAGTGCTATTTTGCAATATTATAGGAAGCTTGGTGATGTTTTGCAATATATATAGTTATAAGAAGAACTTACAGAAATTAGACGCAGTAAAGACCACGGAATTGGATTGTAACATACAGAAAATGGTGTCAAGAAACTTGAAAATTCATTATAGATTCTCGTTACAACCCAAAAAATATTTAAATTGGCCCCAGATCAAAGGTCTCAAGGGCGGTCCATTTCACTGGTTACACTTTGTGTTACAGCAGGAGTTAAATACGTTTATAATTGTAGATCAATACTTCTTTAAGCTTTAAAAGGAACTTTTATTTAACTAATGGATTTATTTCCCGAGATTGAGCTGACATCTAGTATGAATCTCATACATCATAAACTGTAATGCATTAAATTGAAGCGCATGAGATAAAACATTACAGAACTCCAATTTCAAACCTTGCTATGCCTCTTCACTAACTCTGAGAGTTGGTTGAAATCATAGTTGGATTTTGGTATGAATCTCATACATCATAAACTGTAATTCATTAACTTGAAGCGCACAAGATAAAACATTGCAGAACTCTAATTTCAAACCTTGCTACGCCTCTTCACTAACTGTGAGAGTTGGCTGAAATCACAGTTGGATTTCGCTCGATCAGGATTGATGTAAAATGATCGATAAACGACTCCAGTTCATTCCACGACGATCCTCCCTCCACAATAGCAGTTCGAGCGGCATCTCTGAGTTCCTTGGCTCTCTTCCTCATTTCCATTGCGGAGAAGTGTTATTAGGTCCAGGTTCTACAAATGTAGGAGGGATTCAGTTATGTCGTATGTCGTTTATCATTTCAATTTCTGGAACCGATTTCTATAACCGTTTCAACCCGACGACAGAGAATGATTTAATCGTCTAACATTTGATCGGACCGTGCAGACAAGTCCATGTTGCATTTAGCTATGCTTTTTTCAAATAAGTACGACTTACGTCGTAATTATTGTTATTATTAAATATTTAAACAATGAAATTTTATAGTTGTTAAATGAATATATTGTTTGTATATAAACTATAAATTGCATCATATGTTGCAATGGGAATGCCTTAAGGTAGGATCCTAGGAAATAGAATCATACAAGATTGAAGTCAAAATTTCATACAATTTATTTTTTATTTTGGGTGGCAATTTGAATTATCAGGGTCAATATAGATTTTGTGAAAACTTCTAATGATTGAATAATGAAATTTATATTAATTGTTTGTAAGAAGAAAATAAAAAGCTTGCCCCATATTTACAAGTCAACCTAAATAGGTTAATATGTATAATAATAACAAAAACATCTAAATCATCCATAATATAATTAGATGGATAAAGTGATATTTGATGTAAAAATGGACTTCAAAAAAGTATCAAATACAACTTAAGATGATTTTATTTCCCTGGTAAATGGAGATACTCAACATAACCCTAGGTTTGAATATTTGATAGTTAATAATGTTGGTTGCCCAAATTAAAATGATTTCAAATAAGCCCATGGAAATATAAATATAATTTAGAATTGAGAATAGTGAGCTTCTAATATCAAACTAGTTTAATGAGGTGGTCAACATGCTTAGCATGAATTTCATTTCATCCAACTTAGTTTCTCATTGGAATATGTATTTTCCAACATTAATTTATGAGCATAAGATGCTTAATACCATGTGAAAGGAATTATCTTTGAGTTTTCATATCCTCTAGGTTTCTGTGACTATCTCAAACACATGAACCTTCAACGAATGTCTCAGAAACTTGGATTTCTTTTTTTTCTCTCAGAAAATGAATGATGCTTTCATTGAAGATGAGGTTTGTGACAACTAGTGTTGGGAATTTTTAATTCGTTCATGCTTATCACTTCAATAAAATTAAATATAATTGTTGTTTCTCATTTTTTTCAGTGTTAGATTAATTTTGGCTATGTGATAAATTCACGTCAAGGTTTCTTTTACCAATGAGTTTTTTCATGGTGGTATTTCTTGTAATATAGTCTATTCCATCGCTTGATTACTTTGATGACCTTATAAGTACACTTACACTGCCTCAAATAATTTATAATGTATTGAAATAAGTATATACAAACCATATTAGTGCATTTATTCAAATTTGAAGTCTTGCAGAACTTTGATGCAACCATAAGAGATGTTTCTCTTTTGACAAATCGCTGGAAGATTATAGACTTCACACAACCTTAGCTAGAATCAAGCCTAGATGGCGTCCCTCTTTTAATAGATAAAATCCAATGGATGGGAATTTCTACATCAATTTACATTGGAGATGAGGTGTATCACTGCTGCATTTTTCTTATGAATTTATTTATGTATTGTGGACCATAGGAGTAACCAAGAGTTTCAACGAAATTCAAAGTAGCAAGCTTGTAATGGTCTCCAATACCTGTTGTAAACTTAAACTTGATATCTTGTGTAATATTGAACACTTTATATAACTAATATTGCATTGAAAATATTATATAGAAATGAATTTATTTATGAATTGTGTGTTGGAAATGTTGTCATTGATGGCAAAGGAGGCATCAAAGATAGAGACAGGCAAAGAAAGTAGCGAATACAGAGACAGACAAAGATAGACAAAGGAAGCAGTGAATACAGAGACAGAGCCGTTATCACAGCAGTAGAGGCAGAGGCAGAACGATAGAAGCAACAGAGGTAGAGGCAAAGGCAGAGCCATTATAAAATTCTGAGAATCATACCCTAAGCCGGGCGTTATTTACATATATATAGACACACCTTATTCTGGGAATCGTATAACCCAAGCCACAAAACTTACATATATGTGCAGCGCATCATATAAAAAAAGGTCAAATCATAAATATATATAAGCGGAGCGATTTATAAATAAATAACCTAAGTACCATATGGTGGGACCCGTATGAATCACATCAGAGAAAAAGTTGGCAGCGGATCACATAAGCAAAGACTTGCGATTCCGATTGAGAGCCCAGACCCGATGGGTGTATAAACGATGGTTGATATATATTTGAATTTTGGCCTAATCGCATCAGAGCATCGCAGTATGGGCTTATCGGAACATCCAACCAAAACTTGCAATTGCGATTGAAAGCCCGGACCCGATGGATCTATAAGTTATATTTTTATAAGTTTGAATTCCAGCTTAATCGCATCGGTAAAATGCAGTGAACAGTGGTCAATCGCATCGGAAAGAAACAGACCGTCGGAACATATATTAAAAGACTTGCGATTTCGATTGAAGATCGGACTCGATGGGCTTATAAACTATGATTGATAAGTATTTGAGTTCCGATCGCATCGGCAAAGAACAGTGAACAGTCTTCAATCGCATCGGAGCAAGGCAACTTGCGATTGCGATCAATCACAATCGGAAATCACTGAGGAGAAATATATTGCATTGGGAAACATGGCAAGTGGGCCCAAAAGGAGTTTTTATATGTTTTAAATAGGTTTTATTATATACGTCGAGAATTGATTTAAAGGCATATTAAAAGGCAGTTAGTATAATGAAAGTTGGGTTATATATATATATATATATATATATATATATATGAGCTGTCATAAAGTTAAAATGATCGTTGCGATGGTATTAAAATATGCCGCGTGGTCTGTAGACCCACGGGCTTCAGCTCAAGGTGGAGGGCGATTCTTTATTTAATACAATTGTGATGTATGAATGTTCCGCTTGCGGAACTTCCACATCAAAAAGACACTTGCTATGTGTAAAGGGTTGGAATTTGCCCAAAATTACAGTCAGCAGTTACACATATTTTCAAAAAGCACAGTTACATGTATGCAGCAGTTACACCACATCATAGGATAGAAAAGCAAACAGAGCTGAAAGGAGATAAAACACAGTCACAGAAAAGACAAATGCCTGAACGAGAAGTGAGCTATTAGGTATTTGGAGTTTTCATTATATGTGATAACAGACGTATAATTGAATTTTTATTGTTTGTGATGCATTGGCAGGATTTCGAAAGAAAACAAAATCCCACTGTAATATTAAAATAAGCACCTACAGTTACATTTTTCTGAGTGAGCTAAAAAAGAAATGAGAAGGCAGAAGACCAAGAAGTATGACTATCCATTTCGAATTCCTAAAGGAAAACAAATAGTCATCAAGAAATCTATATAAATAATATCTCTTGATATGCAAAAAGAGGTTAGAGAGAGAGTAAATCTAGAGAAGGCAGAATATAGAAGTGTGAGGCAGAGAAGATTACGAAAAGAAGAGCAGAGGAGAAGCTACAGAACATAGCTGATATTTGAGGTAAATCAGCAAACATTTAGTTTGATAAATTGACGAAGTTGGAGCTTCCCTATCAAGTTGCAGCTTGATATCTTTCAGTTGTAGATGAATGAGGTTGGAGCCTCTTGTAGGTTGGTGCCTGCAAAAAATTGAAGGGAGTTGGTGCTTCCTTGCAAGTTGTAGCTTGCAGAATTGAGGTAGGAGCCTCCTGTAGGTTGGTGCCTGTAGAAAAACAGTGGTGAGAGGGAGTTGGAGCTTGCCTTTGCATCATGGCAATAATAAGATGTGGTTTTCTCCCTTTATGGGTTTCCACTCATATCTGATGTCTCGTGTGTTTCTTATGTGTTGATGTGGTTCTTTCAAATGCGCTTAATTGTTCTTCCTCTCAACATAAGTAAGGTGTCACATTAATTTAATATTGGCTGCAACATTTTAAGACTGTTCACAAATTAAGCTGAAAATAAATTTGGTGAAAATTTTAAAAAGCTTATGTATGAATTAAACTGATTCACCCCCCCCCCTCTCTCAGTTTAATTAAAGATTCAACAATTGGTATCAGAGCGGGTTCCTTTTTACAATTATAACAACTGAAAGGAGATCCTAGGTTCCCAAGATGGCTAGTATAGAAGGATGCTCAACCAATAAAGCCCCTTTCTTCACTGGTGAAAATTATGCTTTCTGGAAAATCAGAATGAGGACATACATAATGTCTCTAGGGATAGAAGTATGGGCTGCAGTGGAATTAGGATATGCCCCGAAGGCAACTGACATAGAAAAAGAATCAAAACAAGATTTTGTGGCTAAAGCAAAAGCTGTGAATGCCATGCTGAATGGATTGTGTGAAGCAGAGTTTATTAAAGTAATGCATAAAGACACTGCCAAAAAAATATGGGATACTCTTGAAAACATACATGAGGGATACCAGAAAGTAAAGACTGCCAAACTTCAAGTCTATAGAGCCCAGTTTGAAAACTTAAAAATGAATGATGATGAAGACATTGCCAGTTTCTTCCTAAATAAAAGTAGAAATCATTTAATAATATGAAATCTTCTGGAGAAAAAAATGCCAAAGTATACTTGGAAGAAGATTCTTAAGCTTTCTTCTATCCAGGTTTAATCCAAAGTTGTCTGCAATAGAAGAAACAACCGATTGGGAGACCTTGACCAACAAGAACCGGGCTATCAAATCACACCAATGATGGAAATGAGGCTCACTGGGTTAAAGCCAAGACGAGGGAAGCAGCCTTTAAAACAGATAAGAAGAAAGAAGAAGAGGGAGACATATGCTCTTGCTCAGATGAAGAAGAGGCAAAGTTTGTCAAGAAATTGGATAGAGGCTCAGGTAAATACAACTGTAAACTCCCCTTCAAATTCTTTAATTGTGGAAGAGTGGGAAACTATGCTGCTAAGTGTCCTCACAAGAAAATAAGGAATCAAACAAGAGCTTCTGAGAGCTAACCCAAAGAACTCATGAAGTTGGTGCAAAGTTCATTTAAAATGTTTGTTGCTCACAAGAGACAAGACATCTCAAGATCTCGACAGAACCTCATAAAGAAGTGTCTGAATTTTTACTAATGGCCATAGAAGATCTTGAAGGACTCTTGCTAGAAGAAGAAGAAGAAGGGGAAGTCGACCTTGAGGGGGAGCTAAGAAGTGCTCTAGAAGAGATTGACAGACTCAAACTAACGTGCAGAAAACAAAAGGGCATTCTTCTTAAGTATGTAAGAGAAGAAAAAAATTGAGAAGTCCTCATGCAGCTAAAGGTAGAGCTTGAAGAAGCCAAGAAGATAGAAGAAATGTTACTTCATCAAATCAAGAATAAAAACCGAGAACAAGAGAAACTAGAAGAAGAAGTAGTATTTCTCAAGAAGAAACTAGAAAATGATCAAAGGACAGTGCTTATCAACTCTTCTCAAACAAGCTCTAGTAAGTTGAATGAAATTATGGTTGCTCAAAGATACCCAATGATAAAAACAGGAATAGGCTATGAAGGAGAATCGAGTAAAGGCAAAGAAAAGTAAAACAAAAATACTATTTTTGTAAAAGCTAAGAAGAATGATGAAGTAGCTCAAACAATTCCTACAAAAGAAGAAATCAGCAATAAGGAAGACAGAGATCGGAAGAAACCACTAGTAGCAAAGAATGTAATAAATACTCAGACCCCTGAATATGTAAAATTTGGAAGCCATGAAAGGAGATTCTTCCCTCCAATGAAGAATGCCACCTGTTATGTCTGCCACAAGCTGGGACACATTGCTGCATATTGTCATACAAGGAGGAGTGATTCAAACCAGCAAAACATGCAAACATTGAAGAGACTTCCTAAAGCAAACAAATGGAAGAGACAACCTTACATCAGGTATGCAAATAGCTTCTATGGTTACCTCTTTTATTGTAAATAATTTGGCCATAAAATCATTGAGTTTAGAAAGTATGGACAAAGGTTAATGTTTAACACCTCAAGGAGGTTTATGAATCAAATAAATTCTATTCATACTCACAATTCTACAAAAACTATAATCAAATGTTGTATATGCAATCAAGTTGGACATATGCCTTCCAAATGTCCTCTCAGAAGATGTAGTTCATCACCTCACAAAATATATCAAACAAAAGGGTGCCTCCAGTGGATAAAGAAAATGAATAAATGTGACTTGGATCCAACTGCTCAAGATCTGAAAAGTCAGTGGTATTTGGATAGTGGCTGCTCTAAACACATGACAGGAGACAGAAGCAAGTTTATAACTCTTGATGAAAAGAAATCAGGCAATGTTACCTTTGGCAATGATAAATCAGGAAAAATAAAAGGAAAAGGCTTAGTCAGCATAGACAATGGCAGAGGAAAGGCCCAAGATGTACTATTTGTAGATGGGCTAAAAGAAAATTTACTGAGTTTCAGTCAGATGTGTGACAAAGGATGCGAAGTTCCATTTAGAGCACAAGACTGTGAAGTCAGATCAAGCACCACAGGTAAGACTCTACTCAAAGGTGTTCGAACAGAAAGTAATGTTTACATTGTGAAAGAGGAAGATGAAGCATGAAATATTAGCAAACTTGAGGATTAATGGTTATGGCAAAGGAGATTGGGACATCTCAGCTTCGATCATATCATTAGATTGAGCAAGAAGAAAGCTGTCAGAAATATGCCAGAAATAAAGAGGCCTTCTAATACCATATGCAAATCTTGTCAATTGGGTAAACAGACCCACACATCCTTTAAGGCCAAAGAGGAGTTGTCAACAAGAAGAGCACTCCAGCTTGTGCACATGGATCTGTGTGGACCTTCAAGAACTAAAACACCAAGTGGAGAATCCTACTTCATGCTGATAATAGATGATTTCTCCAGAATGACATGGGTTGCTTTTCTCAAGAACAAATCAGAAGCATTGGAAAAATTTAAAATATTCAAAGCATTAGCAGAAAATCAAACTGGATGCAAACTGAAATGTATCAGATCAGACAGAGGAGGTGAATTCACAGATTATGACTTTGTATACCTATGTAATGAACATGGGATAAAGCAACAATTTACTATTGCAGGGACACCTCAGCAAAATGGAGTAGCAGAAAGGAAAAACAGATCTGTTCAACAAATTGCCAGAGCCATGATGCAAGAGAAGAATATTTCTCAAACTTTCTGGGCAGAAGAAGTGCACACAACAGTACATATCCTTAATAAAGCTCACTTAAGGCCAAGCAGTGACAAGACTCCCTATGAACTGTGGCATGGAAAGCCAGCTTCAATCAAACATTTCAGAATATTTGGAAGCAAATGTTACATAAAGAATCATGATGAAAATCTTGGAAAATTTGATGCAAGAGCAGATGAAGGGATCTTTCTAGGATATGCTTCCAAAAGTAAAGGGTACAGGTGCTACAACAAGACTCTTCAAAAAATAGTAGAAAGTATTGATGTGAGATTTGATGGAGAACTTCCAAACAATACACGAAATACAGACTGTTGCAGTCCATCAGACAACCATGAAGAAGAAAACCAAGATGGTGAGGAAACAAGAAAGACAACAAAAGATACAGAGCTGAGTTCTAAAGCTCCCTTAAGATATACTCAGAAGAACCACCTTGAAGATCAGATCATTGGAGACAAGAGAATAGGGGTCCAGACAAGAAGGCAGCTAATAGAACAAATTGAAGAGGTATACATAGCCATGCTGTCACAAATAGAGCCAAATAAATTTGAAGAAGCCAGCAAGGACAAGTCTTGGGTAAAAGCAATGAATGAGGAATTGGACCAAATTGAAAAGAACAATACCTGGGAACTAGTTCCTAGACCAATTGAGAAAAATATCATTGGTTCAAAATGGGTATTCAAAAACAAAATGAATGAGCAAGGACAACTAATCAGGAATAAAGCCAGGCTTGTCTTCAAAGGATACTCACAAATTGAAGGACTTGATTACGATGAAACATTTTCCCCTGTAGCTAGAATGGAATCTATCAGAATGTTCCTGGAATTTGCATGCTACCAAAATTTCAAGGTATATCAAATGGATGTAAAATCTACATTTCTGAATGGAGACTTAGAAGAAGAAGTCTACATGGAACCACCAGAAGGCTTCTCATTGACAAACAAAGAAAACTATGTGTGCAGATTGAAGAAGGCTCTATATGGACTGAAACAGGCTCCTCGTGCTTGGTACTCGAGACTGAATAAATATTTACAAAAACAAGGCTTTAAAAGAGGTGGAGTAGACAACAATCTATACATAAAAGCCCATGAAAATGAACTCCTGATTGTTGTAGTATATGTTGATGACATTATGTTTGGAAGCAACAGAGATGAACTAGCAAAAGGATTTGCAGAAGAGATGAAATCAGAGTTTGAAATTTCCATGATTGGAGAGCTCAGTTTCTACTGAAGACTTCAAATTCAGCAAAAGAACACAAGCACATTCATATCACAGGAAAAGTACTTAAAAGAAATGTTGAAAAAGTTCAAAATGGAGGACTACAAACCTGTTTCAACTCCCATGACCACGGGGTGCAAGTTGTGTGATGTTGATGGGTCTACTGATATAGATCAAAAACTCTACAGATCCATGATAGGAAGGCTGTTGTATTTGACAGCATCAGGACCAGACATCATGCTAGCAGTAGGACTAGTAGCTATATATCAAGCAACACCTAAACAAAATCACCTTCTTACAGTCAAAAGAATATTCATATATCTACAAGGAACTACACAGTATGGGCTTTGGTATCCTAAAGGAAAAAGCTTCACTTTGACAGCATACACAGATGCAGATTGGGCCAGCTGTGTGGATGACAGGAAAAGTACAAGTGGAGGTGCTTTCTATCTAGGAAAAAGTCTAGTGGCATGGTTAAGCAAGAAGCAAACATCTATCTCTCTGTCTACAACAGAAGCAGAATATATAGCAGCAGCAGCATGTTGTACACAAGTCATGTGGATAAAGCAAACTCTTCAAGACATGAAGGTAAGCATTGATGAACCTATCTCAATTAAATGTGATAATACAAGTGCTATAAGTATATCTAAAAATCCTGTACTTCACTCAAAAACTAAACATATTCCAATCAAGTATCATTTTCTCCGAGAACAAGTGGCTCAGAAGATAGTAAAACTGGAGTATGTACCAACAAAAGAACAGACAACAGATATATTTACCAAACCACTTGCTAGAGAGCCATTTGAATATTTGAGAGACAGATTAGGGGTAGTATCTGTAGATGCTACTCTCTGATTAGAAGATAAAGCACAGTTTCAGGGGGAGAACAAAAACGAAAATATCATTCTCAGGGGGAGATTAGCTAGCAAGGAAAGCATGAAAATAGGTCCTCAGGATCAAAGGGATTATGGCAATAATAATTTCAGCATAAAAGAATCAACAAAAACGCAAAAGGGTCTATCATGCATCAGAAGAATAGTGAACCCGACGCGTATCCAATCCAAAGTTTGGAGCAGCAGCGTACAAAGTCAGGAAATTTTATGAAATGCATGAAATATTCAAAAAGGAATAAAAACACAGCATCAGAGAATGGAAGCTTCACAAAAAATTCGAACCCCTTGCCATTGATGTAAAAGGGAGAGGAAGAGCAAGCAACAGTAGGAAGAGCAAGCAACAGGAGAAATGATCCTAACAGGCAAACAGAGGAAGAGTATTGCCATCAATGCCAAAGGGGGAGACTGTTGGAAATGTTGTCATTGATGACAAAGGAGACAAAAAAGACAGAGACAGGCAAAGGAGGCAGCGAATACAGAGACAGAAAAAGGAAGTAGCGAATACAAAGATGGAGTCGTTATCACAGCAGTAGAGGCAGAGGCAGAACGAGAGAAGCAGCAGAGGCAGAGGCATAGGCAGAGCTGTTATAAAATTTCGAGAATCGCCCAAGCCGGGCGTTATTTACATATATATAGACAAACCTTATTCCGGGAATCGTATAACCCAAGCGGCAAACTTACATATATGTGCAGTGCATCAGAGAAACAAAGGTCAAAGCATAAATATATATAAGCAGAGCGCTTTATAAATAAATAACCTAAGTACCATATGGTGGGACCCGTATGAATCGCATCGGAGAAAAAGTTGGCAGCGGATCACATAAACAAAGACTTGCGATTCCGATTGAGAGCCCGGACCCGATGGGCGTATAAACGATGGTTGATATATATTTGAATTCCGGCCTAATCGCATCGGAGCATCGCAGTATGGGCCTATCGGAACATCCAACCAAAACTTGCGATTGCGATTGAAAGCCCGGACTCGATGGGTCTATAAGTTTGAATTCTGTCTTAATCGCATCGGTAAAATGCAGTGAACAGTGGTCAATCACATCGGAAAGAGACAGACCGTCGAAACATATAGTAAAAGACTTGCGATTGCGATTGAAGCCCAGACCCGATGGGCTTATAAACTATGATTAATAAGTATTTGAGTTCCAATCGCATCGGCAAAGAACATTGAACAATCTTCGATCGCATCGGAGCAAGGCAACTTGCGATTGTGATCAATCGCAATCGGAAATCACTGAGGAGCAATATATTGCGTCGGGAAACATGGCAAGTGGGCCTGAAAGGAGTTTTTATATGTTTTAAACAGGTTTTATTATATACACCGAGAATTGATTTAAAGGCATATTAAAAGGCAGTTAGTATAATGAAAGTTGGGTTATATATCTCTATATATATATATATATATATATATATATAAGAGCTGTCATAAAGTTAAAACGATGGTTGCGATGGTATTAAAATATGCCGCGTGGTCTGTAGACCCACGGGCTTCAGCTCAAGGTGGAGGGCGATTCTTGATTTAATACAATTGTGATGTATGAATGTTCCACTTGCGGAACTTCCACATCAACAAGACACTTGCTGCGTGTAAAGGGTTGGAATTTGCCCAGAATAACAGTCAGTAGTTACACATATTTACAAAAAGCACTGATATAAAAAGCACAGTTACACGTATGCAGCAGTTACACCACAGCATAGGATAGAAAAGCAAACAGAGCTGAAAGGAGATAAAACAAAGTCATAGAAAATACAAATGCGCAGCGAGCCAAGAGGCTGAATGAGTGAGATGGAGTTTTCATTATATGTGAATGTGAACATTGTAATTGAATTTTTTATTGTTTGGGTGAGAACAAAGTTTCCCAGTTAATAGAAAACAAATTCACTCAGATTGGTGCACAATCATGTCAAATTTTTCCGAGTGAGCAAAAAAAGAAATAAGAATGCAGAAACGAAGAGGCATGGTGTCCATTCCAAAGCTGAGGAATGCTGACAATGCAAAAGAAACTTCTTATAACAGACTGTCTTGATATGCAAAAGAAGGAAGAGAGTATAAGAGATAGAGAAGGCAGAATACAGAAGTGTGAGGCAGAGAAGATTAAGAAAATAAGAGCAGAAAGAGAAGCTACAGAACAGAGCTGATATCTGAGGTAAATCAGTAAACACTTAGTTTGATAAATTGAGGAAGTTGGATCTTCCCTATCAAGTTGCAGCTTGATAGCTATCAGTTGTAGCTGACTGAGGTTGGAGCCTCCTGTAGGTTGGTGCCTGCAGAAAATTGAAGGGAGTTAAAGCTTCCTGGTGCTGTAGCTTAAGTAATTGAGAGCTCTGAGAATGAGCTTACATAAAACATGGTGAGAGGGATTGGAGCTGGGTTTTGCATCATACAATAAGATGTGGTTTTCTCCCTTTATGGGTTTCCACTTACATCTGTTGTCTCTGTGTGTGTTTCTTATGTGTTGATGTGATTCTTTCAATCTGCTTAATTGTTTGCTGCTCTCAACATAAGTAAGGTGTCACATTAATTTAATATTGGCTGCAACATTTTAAGACTGTTCACAAATTAAGCTGAAAATAAGTTTGGTGAAAATTTTAAAAATCTTATATATGTATTAAACTGATTCACCCCCCCCCCCCCCCCTTCTCAGTTTAATTAAAGATTCAACATTGTGGACCATAGGAGTAACCAAGAGTTTCAAAGGAATCGAAATTAGCAAGCTTGTAATGGTCTCTGATACCTACTGTAAACTTAAACTTTATATGTTGTGTAAGATTGAACACTTGTTATAACTAATATTGCATTGAAAATATTATATAACACTTGTGAGGAAACCATAACTTTTGGCATATATTATGTAATAATTTATGATACAAGAATAAAAGCTAGAAATTCTAGATTTTCAATATTTTCTGTGTGTTAATTGTGTTATATTTTATATTCCATGAAACTCATTATTATTGAATTAATGCAATAAGTGTGTATATAGTTATTTTGATTAACTCACTTGAGAACAAGGACAATCACCACATGTAAACTTACTTGGGAGATTCACTTCACTTCAAAGTAGGGGATTTTCATAACTCTCACTATTACATTTACCAGTCATATTTTGTACTAGGACAATATCACTGTGTGCAATCTCAGCTCCACAGGATGATATATGTTATTATATTTTTTATTTAGGATTTGTACTATAACTCTGTCACCAGTGTTAAAATTTTCGCCATTAACATGGCTGCTGTTACTCAAATGTGACGCTGTGAACAATGTTATTAGATTTTTTATTTATGCTTTGTACTATAAATTTGTCACCATTATTGAAATTTTGGTCATTAGCATGATTTCTTTTACTCAAATTTCACACTGTGGCTTGTCCTAAATTCAAGTCATAATTTCCAGCATTTTGTTCAACATGATGATTTGTTGCTTGGACCATCTCAACATGAGAGATTTCCATGGAATGCTTGAGATTTTCCAATTTTGTGAAATTTTCACAATTTTCCCATGCCATATTTTTCTCTTCTTTGGAAAGTATTTCATCTTCATTCTCCTGGAGAAGAGTCTCCTGAAAATTGGCAATCCAACTTGAGTAATGGTGTTCAAGTAATCTCTTCATAAAAGGAGAGTATATTGGTGAAGCATAACATTAGAACTAACCAGAGCTTCAATCCTATTCTCTAGTTGGGTGAGTCATTCTTTCAATTCATCACAATTATTGGGAACATTGTCATTATATTCAAGGTTTAATAGAGTTAAAAATATCTCTTAGTTAGGAACCTATGAAGTTGTTTCTTACCACCAACTCTTGGTGCAAGACCCTCCTTTGCTATATGTTGCTTATAGATTTTTTCCTCCATTGTTCCTTGCAAAACCAAGTGATAGGCCTAAACATGCTTTGTTTATCCAAAGATCCACACATGAAAAGAATCCTGAAAGATCATGTGCTGGATTACAAGAACCATCAACAATTATCACATGATTGAGTGTTCAAATATTTTTACCCAATGACCAAGTGCTAGTTGATTTTAAAACACACTGGAGCTTTCAGTATTTATGTTTATTATTTTTTATATAAATAAAAAATGAAGGATCCAATTTTAAAAGTTTCTATTATTTATAAAAAAAATCCACAAACAATATTATTTGTAATATTTATGTTTATTAATTTTTATATAAATAATCATTATGAGTAGATTTTTATTTAAAAATATATATATTCAATAATAAAAAACTTATCAAATATTTAATGGAGCAAGTTTTACATTTGAAATATTCAATATATATTATTAATATTCTTAAGTTTAGTTAAAATTATTATGATTTATTTTGTACTTTTTTTATGCAATAGATAAGAATACAAAAATTTAGGAGAAATACATATAATATATAAAAATATTATAATCTAGAAGATGGATCCTAGTTAGGATTCTAAACATCCACAGAATGTTCTTTGGATAATCCAAAATCCTCTTCAATAATTGATAACCACAGGAGGTTGAAAATAATATATAAAACTGAAATTCTTAGTAAACGAAAATTTTTTCTTAGAAAAAGAAGTTTAACGATAAGGGATTTAAAAAATAATGGTTTTTTAGGTTTCTCTAATTTATAGTCAATAATAATAACTACCATATTAATATAAATTAAAATTTTGGTAAATGCCAATAAACATCAAAAATTTACATCATGATACATCTCACATTACCAAGTTTAAAAAATCAAAAAAACTCATTTTGGAAATTATATATATATTTTTAAATAATAATAATTATTATTAATTAAAAAATTAATGTATGAGTTAAACATATACAGATTTACACATTTAATAAAGCATATAACCATAGAGATTATCCCCCATTATACAATTTATATTTTTAACTTGTAAATAGACTCTTTCTAATACCATGCATCTACAAAACAATAATTCACGTTGATATGACATATTCATGGGACAGTTTTTTAAAATTAGTCAATTTACTTAAAAGTAGAGATATGACATAAATACTTTCAAGATAAATCTAAATCTTTGATTTGTAATTTATACTAAGAATATTATAGAAAATTCTACAAAGATTAAATCCTTACCATCTATTTGATAATTATTAATATTCAAATTAAATTCCAGAAACATATTCTAAAATAAAGGTTTGTAATTAAAAAAAATTCATTTCAAAGGTAATGAATTTTATGTATATTTTAAATTAAGATAGATAATTATGAATAAATTAATTAGAGATGAAATGCACTCTTCTAAACCTTTCTAGTTAAAAAAAACAAACTATAATTAAAAAGTTATAGTTTGATAACAACATTACCAAGGATAATGAATTTTAAGGATATTTTAATTTAAGAAGGCTAATTATGAAGAAATTAATTAGAAATGAAATGCACTTTTGTAAAAGATATTTTTGAATTAAAATAACCAAGTAAAAGGAAGTCAGAAAAACATCACTCTTAAGGGAATATTTGTGAATTAAAATCCTCAAGTCAAGTCAAGGAAGTGAGAGAAAGCTAACAAATCTTGAAAAACAATTTTATTGAGCATTGAAAATATACATTTATATAGGAAGCCAAATACTAACTTGCCTTGAAAAAATACATTTATATACCAAACTTCATACTAACTTCACTTTAGTTTTACTAAAATTTATGCTAACTTCCTTTCCATAAAGTTTTTACTACCTATTTTCATTTACTTAAATACACAACTCTAAATTTTTATTTAGATCATGAAAATACTCTATGAAGTTATATGCAGTTGATCCCATTTCATTACTACATATTTATCTCCTTTCTTTTGTGAGATTTTCATTTCCTTAAATACATAACCCTAGATTTTATGTAAATCATTAAAATACACTCGTAGTTGAAGCCATTTCATTGATAACAATATAAAAAATAAAAACTAGTATATTAGCTGGATCATTCTTTTAATAACAAGGAAATATTTTAAAATCAAATAAATATGATAATGTTGGCAGCCTTATTATTTATTAAAAGACACAAAAAAAAAACTAGCATATTAGCTGGCTCATTATTTTAATAACAAGGAAATACTTTTAAATGAAATAAATATGATAATGTTGGCATGCTTATATTTAAAGGCACAAAATAAATATTGTAAGCGCCTATTTATCATAAGACTTTCTAAGATTTTCATTTCCCGATATAAACAACATTCATTTCAAGGAAAAATGTGGAAATATTGTAAAGCCCATTGGATGCTATTTCAATTATGCGTATATTTTCTATTTTATAGCATCTAACAATTTTGTTTTTCATTATTTCTTGCTATAAATTTCTAAGACACAGGAATGTTTGAAATATTACATACCCATTTATGAGCATTTGTATCTAACATAAATCACCATCCAGTGCAACAACCCTTTACTATGGCAGCATGTGATGAAATTCAACCAAACCAAAATTTATGTTTTTTTTTTTCTAAGTTAGACTACATATATTATATTATACACAGCAAAATATTACATATCTCTTCCTCTAGACTTGGCAAGCCAATTCCAGAGGGAAGTATCAAGATTTTGAAACCAGAAAATGGACTGCCCCAGCTGGGGAAACCAATCCACTAGTAGCAAAAAATAGACGCTACCCAGAATGGGAAACCAGCATACACAGTAGTGAAATTTAAATTGAAGTTTGAGAGCAAAGTCTTCCAAAGCATGTTTAGACTAGAGAACGCTACAAAAAAACTAGAAAGAGAGAAGTGCACCCTGCAATTGAAACTAGTGTGGAACATCATTCTTCTTGATGGAGTTGGGTTATTCCTCCTCGATCCTGCAAGCATAGAATGAGTCTTCATCCTCCTTTCTCAGCACATGGCTAGTGACCTGAGGATGTGGTGACCCTGACATGTCTGGCTAATTGGAGGTGGCTTTGAGCTAATGGTTGTCCTCATTCTTATCTCGTGTGTCACTATTTGAGCTTCTACCATCGTCGGAACCCAAATTTCTGTTGGTGGAGTGGATTCTACTAGAGGTGCTCTGCATAGGGATAGCCTTCATCTTGAAAGGGATTAAGGCCAGCTCAGGCAACATGGTCCACTTGCGCGATTTATTTTTGGGCTGAATGCTTGAGGAATCCAGAGGGCAGACATGTATTTGCAAGGATAATTGGGCTGAAAGATTAACAGGGTTGAGTCTGCTCGGCTCCTCCCAACCCACCAAAAGATTCAGTTCCCTGCCCATGGCGTGTGATAAAGGTGGTCTGGAGGGGAGGCAATGGCCTCTAGCTCTTCTACACTGCATATGGTGAGCCTTGGCATGACACGTGAAGGAACATATGTGAAGGACAGGGAGGGAGCACTCGGCAGCATAGGAGAGGAGATGCAACCACCTAAGAATGTCATGGGAAGGCAAAGATAGGGTTGAGCAGGGCCAAGAACCAGGGATTGAAAGGAGGAATGATAGGCATGCATAGATAACAGAAGGGAGAGCTGAATGGAGGCCGATTGAGTGTAGGTAACATGCTTAATAACCATGGTGACGGAATTGAGAGCGCTTAATTATTTGTAGCAGGAGGACCTCGTAATGAAGGTGTCGAAGTGTGAATTTAAGACAGGATTTCTCGGGTATTTAACGTTTAGCAGGCAACCATGTGCGAGCATGTGGGCTGGACAGTTTTCCCGCCACATTGTGCATAGGTGGCCCCTTCGATCACGTTAAAGCACCCGCATCCAAGTAACCAAAACTTATGTATTATTGTTCCATTAACAAAACAATTAATTTAACCTCACCTTCAACAGAACATGAATAATAACTATACGCCTTTAACTGTAACACCTCCAATGTCGAAATTTTTTTTCTTTTTTCTTTTACAGATCATGAATCATGTCAAAGTGAGAAATGATGCTATAACACCTGACCAACCAAAAATCATATTACAAGGAGAGAAAATAGAGATCTGCAATTTTTATGAATTTGAAACCTAATAGGGCTCTAATACACTTCATTACATTTAACAAACTTTAAAATCCCCATGCTTGTTGATATACATCAAAAATATGTTAGGATAT